>JAQJVL010009394.1:0-16169 GCA_035578905.1 Stictocephala bisonia
ACAAGTCAAATGAAGCTTCAAGTTTGCGGACGGCTCACTTACAGAAGGAGGTGTGGGCGCTGGGGTGTACGGAAAGTTCTGTCTGTACCTCTTGGAGCCCATGCTACCGTCTTCCAAGCAGGTGATGGCAATCATGACAGCCGCACAGGAAGAAATGCGTCTAGGTGACTTCGGAGGAGTTCTTTCCATCTGTTCAGACAGTCAGGCGGTGATAAAGGCGATCATGATGCGACATACCAGCTCTAAGTTGGTATGGGAGTGCCAGGAGATCCTAGAGACCCTTTGTCAGCGTTAACAGGTGAGACTCATATGGGTCCCTGGGCATGCTGGCATTAATGGAAATTAGAGGGCTGATGCACTGGCTAGGAGAGGAGCAAAGGGCACTCTTCTGGGACTGGAACCGACCCTTAGCATTCCTTTCCAAAAGGTTAAGAGAAGAATTGATCGGTAGACCTTTGAGGAACACGCTGGTAGATGGAGGACCGAGACAGGGTTCAAGCAGTCTCATGCACTTATTCAAGGACCGGATTGCAGTTAAAGCCGAGCTTTGCTGAGCTGTGACCAGGCCAAAGTGAGGGCTGTTACGGGACTGCTGACCGGACATAATCTTCTTAAGAGGGGGCCGGATAGAAGCCGGCCGCCGCGCTCTGACTCCAGCCCGTTTAACATGGGAGAAATATTTAGTTTCTTAATTACCGCCTAACCGACGGTTATTTGAGAAAAATGAAGAAGTAGCCCGAATCTACGAGTCATTTACTATTATTAGAGGTAAATAATTTAAACAATAATAATTTATATTTGTTACAAATTGAGTTTTAAGAGAACGTTTTTCCCATTTAAACCTATGAATAATTGACTAATTTGAAATTACTAGTTAAAACGTTATTTACTGTGATAAAAATATAATTTTTGCATCATTAGAATCCTTATTATTGTTAGTACGGGGAGACTTCGATTTTTAAAAAATAATAATTTGTTAGTCGTTATTTTTGGCAATTCTAAAAAATGTTTGCATGTAGACGTTACTCATCGGGCGGTGGAAGTTCAGAGATGTCCTCACAGAGCGCTGCACCTTCGTTTGTAGTCTGCACTCTGCAGTCCTGTCTATTCCACGCAAGGAGTCAGACTGTCATTGATATATTTTAAAACATAATGCTTGATTTCTATCTTATGTGAATACATTTTTACGTGAACATAATAATTAATTGTGTTTAAATCCAGTACTATAACACATATAGTAAAGATTTAGTTCTCTATAGTAAAAATATTTCCTTATGTGCATTTTTTAAATTCAGTAAAATAAATGTAATAATTATACATTTGAAACATATAGTTTTTTAATGTTGAAAGTAGCAAGATCATTATTATTATATATTATTACAATATTAGTTTTAAAAAAAACATTAAAGTAAAAATAAAACAGTGCTAGAAGTTATTTACTTAATTTTCTACCTGTAATGAACGAGGCTGGCGGATTACTATATAACAATTCTTTGTGTAAATATATGTTACAATTGTATCTGACAAACTTATTCTCAAATTATTAACATTTAAAATTAATAACTAGGCTGAAATGTATGTGGTGCTAGGGAAGTTAAAATTAATAATACTGATACATGTAAAGGAGCATGAAAATTTTTTTCTGGAGGTGTATATGTACCGTTGTATAACATAAACTGTGTGAACCCTGTCATCGCAGCAACATATGGCGACAGACTTTCAGATTTACAACCCATTCCGGATGTATAAAACAAAGCCAAGAGGGTAGCGCGGCGGCATACTAAAGATTCCAGTCACAAGTGTTACTAGTCTTGACCAACTCATCGTGAGTGAGGTTCGATTATGTATTGAAACAGTTTAGACTACGAAACTTGTAGTTACTGTCCCTGCAACCAATAAAGATTTGTTCTGAGTCTCTTATTGACCTTTTTCTTATAAAACATGTTTATAATCAAGATATCGCGATTTTAATTATATGAATCACCAAAGAAGATGGTTTACTCTAGATTTTTGATTTTTTAATGAGTTACTGAGTGATATAGTGATCACAGAAAATAAAAGTCAAACCATGTACAGTGTGCTCAAACACCGCGCTCTGAATAACAGGAAAACGCGTTACAAAATACGGAAATCTCCCGATTGATGAATTATAGCAGACGAGCCATAAGACGTAAATAAGACATTACTTGATAACACATGGAGACCTTACTAGGCAAACACATGATGATCTTACTAGGCAAACATATGAAGACCTTACTAGGCAAACATATGAAGACCTTACCAGGCAAACACATGAAGACCTTACTAGGCAAACACATGAAGACCTTACTCGGCAAATACATGAAGACCTTACTAGGCAATCACATGAAGACCCTACTAGGCAAACATATGAAGACCTTACCAGGCAAACACATGAATGCCTTTACTTGGCTCCTTGTATCTTGGTACATTATAATAGGCTAGCATATACATTTATTTTAAAATTGTATTAGGTTAAGATTTTATCCACGTTCTAAATCCATAATTGTTTTATTGTTTTATTGCATCCAACGGCCAAAGTTACATAAATACAATTGAATTATAAGTAATGTCTAATTAACATGCAATAGATAAAATACAAAAAATAACAACAATAAGGCGACTTAATTTACGATCAGCTCATTAATCAGTAATGCATCAATGAGAAAATCAACAAGCACATAAGTAAATACTTTACACAATAGTGGTAATAATACAATAATTAGAAACAGGAATAGGAAACAAGCAGAAAGAATTTAATTATTAATAAGCGCTTAGGAAAATGGTGACTAATAATTAATAACTGGATGATCTCACGCAGAGCAGACAATTAGAAAACAAAGGAAAAAATAAAAATAAAGTAGTATATAGTACTGAGAATATGACAAGTAACTAAAATATGCACATAATATCACTGGACTGGAGGAAATCAGTTTTTTTAGTTGTTACGATGGTTGGAGTACCATTAATGTACTTTATAGTAAGCTCCTTTTCACCCCTGGCCTTACGCTCATCCAGCTGCTTGCGTAACTCATCAAGATATTTGCGTTCATGTATGGTTCGGTCACGAGATACTGTAACATTAGCCAAATCATCTCCCGCAATAGAATCAATATTGAAATTTTTTAGTAGATCATTGGCAGTCTCTGCATTAGGAAATATGATCTTGAGTGGTCTATGTTTTGAAGCGGATGGTTTACCAAGCCTGTAGTACACAAAATCAGGGGCTGACAGAACAATATCCTCAAATATGCGAGTGATTAGGGCCTTATCATGGGACTTTTTCACAGCACTGTTACTATCACAACTTTCAGGAATGTTATGAAGTAGGACGTTGCGCTTTCTAGCAGATAAGACTGCTACCGGTACTGATAAGACATGGGAATGAATATAATCATCACTTCGAAGTCAGAGTTCAAATCAGTATTAATTAATTTGTGTACGTCATTTACAAAAATACTTATATCATTTTATAGATTTAATAACGTAATAGCAAATATAGCGCATATTGATTAAATTATTAAAAAATATTATATGCTGATGCAATATTTACTCTTTTATTTTTAAAATTATAGAAATATAAACTTTTGTACATCATTAAGAGTTATTAATATTATTTTAAAATGTTAACTTAATGTTTTATGGAACTTTGGCTAAGTGTGAAGATTTAGTTTCAGGTAGTACTAAATGAATGTATGCTATTGCTATACGCGGGTTAATAATTAATTACAATATCCTTTTTACTTAAACTTTGTAGAAGTTAGATTGATTACAGTTTGATGTTTGTATTTTTGTAAAGACAATATTGTTAATATTATTTGTGTTATAATATTAAATTATTAAAATACTAAAAACGTGTGTAATATTTTAAAAACCTGAGTCCACTAAAAATATAAAATGTAAGGCTTGTTAAGATTTAATTGCACTAATTTGTGTCATTCATACAATGACTAATAAGCAATAAGGACTCTATTATAATTTTTCAGTTGTAATTGAAAAATGGTTTGATGATATTGAGCTACATAATCAATTTTTTGTCACGCCATTTTTCTCATCATACTATTATATTTGAATTATCAGATACTCTAATTAATTTCCTTTATTTCACATGTGTACCTACTTGAAATTTGTCATTAAATTTTTTTATTTTATTTTCTGTTAATTTTACATTTAGTCATTCACTTTTATAAATTGGTTTCATTCGTTTGGGTCAGTTACTTGTAAATACTCGTATTTTAAATATTACAAATTCTAATTTTGTGACATTTAATTCTAACAAACAAGTTTTCATACTAGTTTTATTAAGTGCTGTGTTTATTAAATTCAACATAACAGTAATAAAGGTATTAGGTAAGTAGTATAAACTCTGTTTTATTAGTTTCAATAACAAGAAACTAGATGCAACTCTACCTAATTTATTTGTACTACTGGAAGGAATGAGGACAAGCGGACCGCGGAAGGCCCCAGACAACCCTGTCGGCTGGCGGTGTCAGTCACTCGTCCCTTCCCTTCTGTTGTTCTATAAAAGATTAGAAAGAAAGTGAAGAGATGGTGCAAGGGGCGAACGGCCGAGCAATAAATGCCTTGACGGCTGAGCCAAGAAGCGCCCCTAGTGCCTAAAACGCCAACTACCAACACAGACAACGTACTGCACTAAACACCGCTCCCTGTGGCCGTTCGCCAAACTAAAATGCGATTTTCAATCTGACTCCGGAGCCCTCTTAATAGACATATGAGGACTATGGGCCTAACAGAACACTCCACATGTAGGCTCTATGAGGAGGATGAGGAAAACTCCATATATATCTTGTGTCATTGTGGAGCTCTCTCATCTCTTAGGTACAGGACTCTGGGTGCCGCTTTTCTGGAACCAGAGGACATCAGATGGGCTACACTCAGGGAGATCCTGTCCTTCATTAGGGGGCTCTTGTGACAGTTGCCAGGCTCGGGGCGCAAAGGGCCATGGAGTCTAGGTGCAGTGGGCTTAGTGACAGGACCACAACCCGGTGTACATATCTATCTATCTGATATCGGATGAATGCTTGGTTCTTGCTGACTTTTTAGAAAATTACTCTTTTGTAGTACAGGACGAAGTACAAGGGCATCCATCATTGGGTAAACAATCAGGCTACTTTTCATCCATTTGTGATTTACTATAAAGAAGATAATAAATTAAAGAGATGTAGTTTTTGTGTTACAAGTGACCACCTTGATCTCAATACAACAACGGTCTACACATTTCAACAACATTTAGTAAATTATATAAAAGAGAATCCTTTCATAAAAATTTAGTCTACTTTTTAGATGGTGTAGCAAGTCAATATAAAAACAAGAAAATTTTTATAAATATGTGATTTCTCAAGCAAGATTTTGGACTTGAGTTAGAATGGCATTTTTTGCATCATGTCACGGGAAGAACGCTTGTGATGGCATGGGGGTTACCACGAAGCGAGTTGTCACAAAAGCAAGTATACAGCGCATTTATGGAAAACAGATTTTGTCACCTCAAGAAATGTTTGAATTTTGCAAGGAACATATTAAAAGAGTTACATATGTTTTTGTAAAATCTGAGGAAATACAAAAACTTAATTCTGTTATGTTGGAAAAAAGATTTAATGCTTGCAAAAAGATTAAAGGTAC
The DNA here is from genome assembly GCA_035578905.1 of Stictocephala bisonia. Taxonomy (NCBI): domain Eukaryota; kingdom Metazoa; phylum Arthropoda; class Insecta; order Hemiptera; family Membracidae; genus Stictocephala; species Stictocephala bisonia. Next base: position 5,659 of record JAQJVL010009394.1, read on the forward strand.
TCGCTCTTTCCATTGTTTTATACCACAATCAGACAATTTGCTCAAGTAGCAATTGACATCAATGTCAACAGACAGTGAACTCGACCAAACTGGAAAAATTGTTACGTTAACAATTCAAAATAAAGACATCATTGCTTGCATTTACGATGAACAGTGGTGGATTGCAGATGTTGATAACATTGATCAAGGAAATCAGGATGTCCATGTTATGTTTTACCATCCACCAGGACCAAGAACATTCTAAAAAAAAATGAAAAGGATCGTTTGGATGCCAATGAAACACGTTCTCAGAAATTTGCACCCATGGAATTTACAATGTCACTGGGCGAACTTTTAATATTACACCAAAACTATGTGAAGAAATGTCACAAATATTTAATGAACAACAAAACTGGTTATTTTAAACCAGATATACCATATTTCAATCTTAAGATGTAAAAATATATACCATAAATAGCCCTTTGTCGTAAATGTAAAATACAGTTTTTTCAGTAAATTGAATATTAAAAAACTTAATTCTGAGTAAATCTCAAAGTAGAAATTTATAATCAAGTTTCATATCACAAAGACCTTTAGTGTGAAGAAATTTCAGATTTTTACTTGGTCCTCGAACAGAGATAAAGCTAATCAAAATTTGAAAAAAATCCAAAATTTCAATTTTTGAAAAGCTGTAATTTTTAAAGGGTAAATACCTCACCAATGATAATCCATATAAAGTAACTATACAGTGTGCTGTAACATCATAAAATAGATAAAGGATGAGAATTTGTTCCTTCTTAGAAATATTACACTTTGAAAATCGAAATATATTAAATCTCATCCAATAAATTTGAGCTGTTGTAAATGTATTAAGAAATGAATTTAGCTATATAATTATGTATTTAACTTGTAGGCCAGATGTATTTAACTTACATTGCAATTTATCTGAAAGGCCTAGAGCAATCCATTGCTGAATAATTTAAAAAAACGTACATGCTTGCAAATGCCAAAAATAGCTTTCAGACTAAAACAAAAATGGTCGCCATTTGTCAATGGTGAGCAATAAAAAATTAAAAAAAAAAACTTTTTGGCTTACGACACTTAGGGGAATTCAATCACTAAATATACATTTTTTCTGAGATGGTCAAGCAATTAGTGATGGACCACTTAGTATGGTTTTACCCGCTACTGACTAGGTGGGGGTGACGGGAGCGTCATTACAGCTTAAAACTACTCTGCTGTTAAGGTCATGGGGGTAGGGAATCGTTTGTGTGAAGTGTGTTCGTTCATTGTGCGACCAAATGAACTAAGTGACGATGGGGTAGTGAACTTTCTGACTACAGACAGTGTGTTAAGGGAAAGGAAAATGTGGAGGGGGGCGGGAAATCTGATTCTCGATGTCTTCAAATATAACGTTGTTAGCAGTGGGCCATAAGAAACGCTGCAGCTATAATTACAAGTCAGTCAGCCCAAACACCTTCTTGTCAGGTTGTCAGGCTCCAAAGTCACCATACATAAAAGTTTGGAATGTGTTAGTGTTATCTACATCTCGCCAGCATCTCATCATGAACAACTGCTGTGTCTTCTCTGGTACGGTGGTTGATTGGTATTCGTACGTTCGCGAGGTGTTTATCAACCACAACCATTGGCACTCTGAGGTGATTGGCAGCCATGGTTATACCGTCAAAATCGATGATACCAAGTTTGGAAGGAGGAAGTACAACCGCGACAGGAGAGTAGAGGAACAATGGGTGTTCGGCAGAGTAGAACGCAAAACAACAAAGTTGTTCTTGGTGCCTATGGAGACGAGAGATGCCGTAACACTCTTAGGCACTCTGAAGGAGTGGGTCCGACCAGGAACCACTATTATTAGTGATTGCTGGAAGGATTACGACTGCTTGAGTCTGGAGGTTAGTTTGGTATTTGTTATTTTTCATTAATATTTCTTAAATTTTCAGTAAAACATATGAAAATATTTAATTAATATTTCATTCAAATACAATTCAATTTTTTAATGGAAAACATCTCAAAACTTTTATGAAAAGGACGAAAATCTTCTATTTCCCTATAAAGTAGTGCTTTTCTCCAAAAATGTTTCTAAGTCCTTTCAAAATTAGTCCATTTTATAAGGGTTCGATAAAAAAACTAGAAAAATACATAATGTGCTATATTGAATAGGCCTAATGAACAAACAACAGAAACAGCACATGTCAAAATTATTAAGTTGTTAGGTCTACATTTAATTTTTGCAAAACACATGACTTCAACAAGATTATTAAAAGTGTTCCTCTCTCATAAAATTAATGCCAATACTTGGCCAATTTCAGATGAAGTTCTCACATTTGTTTTTCTTTTGCCACGTTCACACAGCAGTTTGCAACTGAAGAAAGTTTGAAATTTTTCAAAATACAATTTATAAATTTGTTCCTAACTTTTATGGCCTAGTTTCAAACTAAATCATTGAATTGTGGCCTGAAATTCATGTTTGCACTGTGTTGAAATGCACTGGTTGTCGGTAAAATATTGGGTAATTATGCACTTTCTTACCACCTCTGAAAATGCAATTCCTTGTGGAAAAAGTGGTGAAATATGAGTTTATTTCTCTTGAGGAGGTTGATTTCATCCGCGGAAAACTCGATTTTTACCGAAAAATTACTTTTTTATCTGACAGGAAAAACAAACTTTTTAAAACCCGTTACTTTTCCACAATTTTTTTTTCATCTCATGTTTTTTTTTTTTTTATGCTGAGCACAAATATATAATTGGTTTTGCAATAAAATAATTTTTTTCAGCCCGAAAAATGCATTTTTTACTAACATAATCTAACTTATTCTAGTTGCCTATTTACTCGACAAAAATTCGTAATTTGTGTTAAATTCGAGTGTTTAGCCTCCCGGCCATCAATTCGGAGGGAATATAGGCGAATTTGGTTTTCGTGATTAGTAGTTGTTTTATATAATGATCATGTAATAGCCGCTAATTGCCCCGAGTTGTTTTTCCGTTATATCTCCAGAGAAATAATTGTAATAGACCAAAATAGTGGTAATTATGCACTTACTTTCTACCTCTGAAATACGATTTCATGTTAAAAAAGTGGTGAAAAATGAGTTTATATCTCTAGAGGAGTTTGATTTCATCCGCGAAAGCTCGTTTTTCACAGAAAAATCGAAAAACTAGTTTTTATCTAATAATGAAAAAACCAATTTTTTAAAAAAATCTTTATTTTTGACATTTTTTTCATTTCTCATTTTTTTTAATGCCGAACACAAATATATAACTGGTTTTGTAGTAAAATTATTTTTAAGCTCGAAAAATGCATTTTTACTGACATAACCAAACATAACCTAACTTATCCTAATTGTCCATTTTCTCAACAAAAATTCGTAATTTGCGTTAAATTGGCGTGTGTTTGGCCTCCGTGACGGCCTGCTGGCCGTCACCCCGGCGGGAATATAGGTGAATTCGGTTTTTGTGATTAATAGTTGTTGTAAGTAATGATCATGTAATGGCCGCTAATCGTGATCCGCCGCCATAGTAGTTTTTCCGTTATTTCTCGAGAAATATTTGTAATACACCAAAATAGTTTTCAAATTTGTATTCAGCGCAAAAAAATATCAAAATAAAAGATTATTAAAATACAATTTAAATTAATGGAAATATGACAAAAATACTAAAAGTTGTAACATTGGTTTTGGTAATTATGCACTTTCTTGCCACCTCTGAAAATACGATTTCATGTTAATAAAGTGGTGAAAAATGAGTTTATATCTCTTGAGGAGTTTGATTTCATCCGCGGAAAACTCGTTTTTTACCGAAAAATCGAAAAACTAGTTTTTTATCTAATAATGAAAAAACCAACTTTTTTAAAAATCGTTATTTTTCTACAATTTTTTTTCATTTCTCATGTTTTTTTTATGCTAAACACAAATATATAACTGGTTTTGTAGTAAAATTATTTTTTCAGCTCGAAAAATGCATTTTTTGCTGACATAACCAAACATAACCTAACTTATAGGTGAATTCGGTTTTTGTGATTAATAGTTGTTGTAAGTAATGATCATGTAATGGCCGCTAATCGTGATCCGCTGCCATAGTAGTTTTTCCGTTATTTCTCGAGAAATATTTGTAATACACCAAAATAGTTTTCAAATTTGTATTCAGCGCAAAAAAATATCAAAATAAAAGATTATTAAAATACCATTTAAATTAACGGAAATATGACAAAAATACTAAAAGTTGTGACATTGGGTTTTTTCGAATTTTTCGGTAAAATACGTTATTTCCGCGGGATAAGAAGCATATCTCGTGAAAATACAACCAATTCTAGACCCCATTTCAAGCAAAATGTTCCAAATTAGTTTGGTGGCAAGAAAGTACATAATTACCTTGGTTTTTTTCAAATTTTTCGGTAAAATATGTTATTTCCGCGGAATAAAAAGCATATCTTGTGAAATTCTAGACCCATTTCAAACAAAATGTTCCAAATTTGTTTGGTGGGAAGAAACTGCATAAATACTAAAGTAGTTTTCAAATTCGTATTCAGCGCAAAAATCACACTAGAAAAAAATGATTAAAATACCATTTAAATTAACGGAAATGACAGAAATACTAAAAGTTGTGACATTGGTTTTCGATTTTTTTTTGTAATATATGTGATTTCCGCGGAATAAAAAGCATATTTCGTGAAAATACAGCCAATTCTAAACCCATTTCAGGCAAAATTTTATAATTTTGTTTGGTGGAGAGAAACTGCATAGATACCAAATATTGAAACTTCCTTTGATCTTTGTTTGAAACTGAAATGTGCACAAAAGTTGTAAAACTTTGTAGATTGAAACTTCATCTCTGAGCATGTGCCTGCATCTTGTCTGCTGATCAGCTGGTAGGTATGTACAGCTGAGTCTCAAATAAGAAATTTCCAACACTTTTAATTGCAAACATAGCTTGTTTGCAACTATTTAATTTGAAACAAAAAAAAATCTGAATCTAAAAAATGTTGCAAACAAACCTAAAGTTGCTGTGTGAACGCGGTTTTCAAATAGAAAAGAAAAAGCATGATTACAAACACGAAGATAAGCCATCCCAATTAGGAACAATTCCAAAAAGACACCAATTTATTATCTCGCTAGGCCTATTATAAGGACAAATTTTCATACTAAAATATTAATATAAAACTTACTTGAAAGTGTTCTCATGCAAAAGGCTTCGGACATTTTAGCTCTAAATTTCATATTGAAGCCTTTATTTTGGCAGTGTAATATAAAAATAATTATGCCAAATATTTGTATTTAAACAAAGTAACAAATATATTATGGCAGGTATATGTAAATTAATTTACATCTTTTAACAATTATTAATAAGTAATATAACTTAACTTAACTCTCACTTAACTTAGCTATATCTACAATCAAACTTGTGTTTGTCTAAGGATTAGGTAAATTAGGTTATTTTAAAAGTTCGAGCAGTTGAGCACTGGTTGACTGAACAGTAATCACTAATCAGTGATCACATCACGATCACAACTAACCTAACACACAAGCACACTCAAAGCATTCAAACAGAATAGACTACCGCCTTTGAATTGGATAATAGATCAAGAAAACACGGATGTGGAATGAAACAAAAAATGTCTATAGGAGTAGGTTATTTCATTTCCATTTGCAGGATTTTCAACCACAGACCTTAAAGATATAAAAGAAGCAAAAGGTCCATGCTGATTATTTATAATGTGCTGATATTATGGTGCCATTCTCCTTCAGTTACTGATTGAAAAATTAGTCTATGATCGTGGCGGTGTTGCTACTAACCATATTACAAACAAATATTACAATAATAAACACCAGCTGATAGTAACAACAGACTTTTAACACATTTTCAAGACAACTGTTTGAGTAGGCTATGTTCTCATAAAAGAGCCCCTTCTTCACTCCTCACCTATATCACTGGCTGTCACTGCCGTGCGCTCAGATTAATTAATTGTTCAGTCAGTTCAGTTTAGATGTTTGGGACTCCTCCCACTTTTTTCGTGCATCAGGAAGAGAATCCAATAGCATGAAGCGGGGCAAGGTTCATATACAACTGGTTGTCTCATTATCATATGGTCTATATAATTGACTATAATTATTATTATTATTATTATTATTATAATTATAATTATAAGTAAATTCATATAATTTTTACAAAGCCGATTTCCATTCCCTTTATAATGAGCTGCAATATACTGATTGGAATGAATTGCTATGTATATCAGATTTAAATCTTGCAATTCAGTGTTTTTATAACAAATTATACTCTGCACTCGACTTACATGTCCCAAAATACCAACAGCGTAAGTCAAAATACCCTCCTTGGTTTTCTGTGGAACTAAAAAAATTAATAAGTAAGAAAGAAAGGTGTCGACGAAAATATAAAAAATTCAACATGCCTCATCTTTTAAACGAGTACAATGATTTACGTAAAAACACAAAAATCTAATTAAATTAGAATATGAGAATCACATAAAAACAGTTGAGTGTGAAGTAAATAGTAATCCAAGGTCATTCTGGGGTGCAATAAAACGTTTGAGGGCAGCTGATAAGAACCCGTCAACAATGCACCTGGACGATAGGGAGGTGGAGGGGGGAGCGGCGATATCGGAGGCCATGGCTACATATTTTAGCTCTGTTTACGAAAGTTGTAATCTCAGCCTGGACGAGCTGTGGCAGCAGGCGCGCGCCTCACCTGTCATGGACAATGCTTCTTCTTTAACTCTGAATGGAATAACTAAGCAAGAGGTGTTAAATGGATTAAAGAAACTGAGACCTAAGAGATCAATGGGGCCTGACGAGGTACCGCCTTACATCTTTAAAGCTTGCGCTGAGTGTTTTGTTACGCCGTTACATTATCTTTTTAATTTATCTGTAAAAAATAAAGTTTTTCCAGACGTGTGGAAAACCACCAAAGTGGTACCAGTACCGAAAAAAGGTTCTAAAAAGGACATAAAAAACTACCGACCCATTGCTCTTTTATCCTCGCCTGCTAAAGTATTCGAATCGGTTATTTACAATAGATTATTTTTCCACGTAAAGAGTCATATTAGTGAATTCCAGCATGGTTTTTTCCCTAACAGGTCAATAAACTCCAATCTTCTAAATTTCACTCAGTACTGTATGTCAGCTATAGACAATAACGCCCAAATTGATGTAGTATATACCGATCTTGCCAAGGCTTTCGATAAAGTCACTGCATTAGCCCTTCTGAGTAAGTTAAACTTTTTTGGTCTAACTGAAAACACTCTTAAATTGTTTGCTTCTTACTTGTACAGAAGGAAACAATATGTTTGGTTGAGGGGTTTTTGTCCAAAAAATTTATTGTTGAGTCAGGCGTACCTCAGGGCTCAAACCTTGGTCCCTTACTGTTTCTAATATTTATTAATGATATCATTAAATGTGTAAAGAACAGTTTAATTTTGTTATATGCCGATGATATAAAAATATTCAAAAAAATTAGAAGTTTGTTAGATTGCCACCTATTGCAAGAGGATTTACATTCGCTGTTCACATGGAGCACAAAAAATTTAAAATTTAATGTCAAAAAGTGTAATGACGTTTACTAAAAAAACTGAGAGAAATACTATTCGTTTTAATTACTCTATTGGCGGTGAACAGTTATCATTAAAGACAAGTTTTAAAGATTTGGGAATTATATTTGATTCAAATTTTTCATTTGTAGAGCATGTTATAGCCATTTGTAAATCAGCTTATTCCATGATGGGTTTTATTAGAAGAACGGGATTTTTTTTGACAAAGCCGAACTCACTCAAGCTTTTATTCTTTTCGTTGGTAAGGTCAAAATTAGAGTACGGGTCAATAATATGGTATCCACACGTTAATTATCTCTCTGATATGATTGAAAATGTTCAAAACAAGTTTTTAAGATTTTTGTATTTTAAATCATTTAGAATTCCCGCCACTTTCATACCTTATAGCCAATTATTAAGTGTTTTTGAATTAGTGAGCCTTTCCAAAAGACGGGACGCGTGTGTACTGATGTACCTACAGAAACTGGCGCGCGGCGAGCTGGACGACAGCCGCCTGTTGTCTCAGCTGGACTTCACTGTGCCTCGGCACAACTCTCGCTGCTCCTTCCTGCTCACTCCGCGGTACTCACGTACCAACTTAGGTTATTACTCCCCTATCAATCTTATATCCAGGCTGTATAACATTTACTCTCCCTCAATAGATTTATTTCACCATTCCATTAAAATTGAGAGTTTGCATAATGTTTTAGTTATATAATTCGTTATTACACTAATATTATATTTTGTTAAGTTTTTTATAAATTTTATTTATGTTGGTTGAATTTTTATTGTTGTGCATATTGTTATTGTTAACATATCAACTGGTTAACTGATACTGTCACTCGTTTATTTGTACTATTACGGGATGCTCATTTGCATGTTAAGCGTATTTAGTGTATATCTTTTTTATAGCCTAAGTTATATTGTTTATATATATATATGTATGTTTATAATTATCTTATGGTTCGTGTATTATGGTTTAAATTGGAAATGTTTTGTGCTGGACTGATCGAAGAACTTTATCAAGAATTCTTACTCTGCTGCATGTATTGTTAGATGTATAATAATTAATGCTACATTGTAATTGGCATTGCTGTTATGTAGCATTCACAAAAATAAATAAATAAATAAATAAATAAGACGTCAGAGGGAGACCTCCAACCACAGAGTAAGTAACTGAATTAATGGTACATACAGTGCTCTGGATATGTCACACGAAGAGCTGCGCATACACTTTGACCAATTGGAACGTGATCGCGGTGGGCTAACCGAGGAGGTGCACGATTTACGGGTACGTTTACACGACTTAGAGCAGCATTCGCGATGTGCAAACATTGAGATACAAGGTTTTCCACGTACTCAAGGAGAAGATTTCTATGCCGTTCTTCGGAATATAGCTGAAATTATTGACGTGCCTTTTAAGATAGAAGATGTTTCTGTGGTACACTGACTTCGTCTCTTCTCTAAGAAGCATGTCCACCCACCTGTTATTGTACAGTTTCTGTCCCGCAGTACCAAGGAGGCATGGGTTTTAGCGTCAAGGAAGAAGAAAGGGATCAACGTGGTTGAGGTATCGAACTCTCTTCAATATAGCAAGATATTAAATAACGATCACTTGACATCTCTCAATAAAGCTCTGCTTGGCCGAGCCAGACGACTCCAGAGGCAGAAGAAACTTTTCTACGCCGGGTACTTCAATGCCAAGGTCCTGATTAAGCCGAAGGAACGATACGCTGCTTCGAGAGTGTTGGCGTTAGAAGACCTTGACTGTTTCGATGGCTCACTTTAAGTACATTATGTGAGCTCTGAGTTTAATTTCTTAAATTAATTAGTTTTATAAAACAATGATTTAATTATTACCAATTAATTGTTATTAATCAACTGGTACATTCTTTTCATTTACCAAGAAGTGTCAGGGAGATTCAAATGACATAATTTTTTATTTATCTTAAATTTTAAAAGTGACTTTCAGTTAACTATCTTTCTTAGGTTAAATTCACACTAACAGTTCTTTTATTTATCAATTATATTATGTGTTGTTTTTTATTAATTTGTACTTCTGAATTTTGTGTTCAATAGTCAAGTAACAGTAACAAATGAAAATAATCTATTTAATTTCTGGCAAGGGGGACCTAGAATTTTAAACCACTTAATATGGATAAAAAATAACCCTCAATTGTGTTTTACTTTTAATATTTAATTTTATATAATTATCTTTTCTCGATCAACAGTGCTGTCTAGTAAAATAGTACTAAAAGTTCTGCTTATTGACAATGCTATATGTTTTTATTTGTAGATTTAAAATTCCTTGTTTTTCATGTTTTGAATTAACATCTGAAATAAAATTGGCAACTCTATCCGTATAGTACTTTTAATTTAAGTGTGCTTATCATATTTTAACAAATAGTTTTATAAAGTATTCAGAATTTTCTTCGTATTAATTTTTGTTGTTGTAACTTTTTGTTATTTTTCGTCACTGTTTCTCTCAAGGTGAGGTATAGTTATTCCATCTGACTTCCACTTCAGGCACGCTTTCACTTACAAGACATCATGTTTCTTTTCAAGATTATAAATGGGAACATTAACTGCCCCGAACCTCTGGGCAAGATTGGCTTTCGGACTCCAAATACCTCTAGATCAACTGATATTTTTGTTCACAACTTCTACAGAACCATCTACTTGAGATCCGGAACCATTGCTAGACTCCATCAACAAGGTGGCCTGTTGTGCTTCAGGAGGGGCATCCTGAATTGTATTGCAGCTCGTCATTCCTGTTGATCTCATTTTACTATTAAATCATTTATGTCTTACTGTTATGTTGTAATGTTACCATTTATTTTGTGATTTATTATTGTTATGATTTTCCCATTCTCTAGTCTTGTAATTTTTGCTAATGTGATAACCAGTACAATTTCTAATTATGTTAAACCTTCCTTTCTAAGTTATTAATTACTAGTTGTTATTCAAAGAAATA
>JAQJVL010009395.1:0-16168 GCA_035578905.1 Stictocephala bisonia
GTATATAAAAATCAAACTTCCATTTGTTTATGTAAACAAAACTCAAAATGTAATGAATGGATTAACTTAAAATTTTAATCAACATTGTATTCATATATAAATGCTTTTACATATTTAGTTCCTAAAATTGTTAACGGGAACGGAGCATTTCAAGCATTTCCTGACCTACCTCCATTTTACAAATGAAAATAAATGTCAGTGCTGAAAAAGTGTCACTGTGACCAGCTTATTTGCATGTTATATCCAAATCATATTCTGTAATTTATTACTGTGACTACATGATTGTGTATTTATGAAAACAACACTGTTACTTTTTTTGAGATAAAATCCAGTGCAATCTTATTTTTCTGACAACTAAAGTAAAAAATAACAACTAAAAGTTAATATCAGACTAAGCCTCAGGAAAGCACAGCCGGGTTTAGCTAGTAGTAAATAAATTATTGTATCGTTTAGATATTATGTTGTGATAAAAAGAGAACCTTAGGTCTGCAGGATCTGAGTTCAATGCAAAGCATACCTGACTACACGTTTAACACTCTAGACTTTAACGATTTTTGTTATATATTAACTCCTCCTTGTTATTAATATTTTTCCTATTTTTCTGAACAACTGGAAATTGCTCTGTAACAAAACTTACAGCGGAAAGTTTACAGAAACGTTTAAACTTTTCCGTAAGTTTCTTATAGGAGTTGGTACTAGTGTTATCTACGATACTAACAAAACATAAATTGTTGTGTCCAGATTAATGTATCAGCCAAGCTGGGACTGACCACTCAAGTGGTCCTGACTCGTATGGACGAGCCATTGGGAAACGCAGTTGGAAACTCTTTAGAAGTAGCTGAAGCGGTTCAGTGTCTCACTGGAAACATGCATCCAACAATTTTTCGGCTGATTACCGTTTTGGGTGAGTAATGTTGATCGAATAAATACTACCTGGTGAGGGTTAAAATGCTGAAATAACTCCATTGCATTGATAATAATTTTGTTTTATTTAATTAATGTCACAGTCAATCTTGTAACTCAAAGATTGTCAACTTGATTGAAGTGCAAGGGCGATTTATCCATTACACATATTATCTGGATTGAAAATAGCAGGGAAGCAAAGTATTGGATAAGAAATCAATTTCAAGAATCAATTTCATTTATTTTTTACAGTGTATATTTGTTTACATTCTTATAGAGAAATGAGCAGATCATTTCCTTTCAATCAAACAAACATATTACTTATTAAAATTCAGAATATTCATTGTTTTAATCACAGTGTTTGTACTGAAAAATTTCACATAGATTAAAGCAAAAAAGCAATAAATGTTAATGCAACCCATATTTTATTGGAGGTGGATAAAACTGTTACTTGCTGTTTACATTACAATCTTATTGTTTATTTTTGTAATGTCCCGGCTTGACTTCAGAGCACTCTTATGGCAAATGCTGAAACTATAAGGAGTTTGGAATGCTACAACCAATGGCATGCCAACATAAGCATACCACAACTATAGTAATGCCTTTATGCCTTGCATTGTTACCATGTTTCAATTCTTTAAGTGCACCAGTTTTATAACCTAATTGTTTGATATTATAAATTTAATTATGATAGTGGCCTTTCTAACTAAATAGTTAAGAAATGCAAAATAAATACTCTTAATTGCCTTTTACTTTTCTGTACCCTACTGTTTAAAGATTTATTCCTATCACTTTATTTATATATTGTCATATTGTATTATTTTGTTGAACTAATTAAAATTCTTCAACAAGATTTTTGCCTCAACAAGTAATAATTATATCATATGTAAAATGCAGTATCTTGGCAAGACCACACGCCATAGCTACACTCAAATTCCTCTAAGCTCATGTCAGGCCAGGAAATTCATTAAGTAAAGAATAATATTACTTCAATAACACCTAACTTTAAATCAAATGTTAGGTTAGGTTAAAGGGCACTAGGTACCGATTGAACAATTAGTCGGTGAGTGCAGCAGTGTTGCTACTAACCATATTAATAACAGATATTACAATAATAAAAATCAGCTGATAGTAGTATTATATATTCAAAACAACTGTTTGAGTAATGTTTTCATAAAAGAGTCCCCTCTTCACTCCTTACCTATGTCCAGCTGTCACTGTCCGTGAGCACAGACTAATTGTTCAGTCAGTAGTCAGGAATTGTATATTAGGAGAGATATGGCATTAGTAAACTTATCTAAGAAAAGTCCACTAACACCTTGCAGTAGTAAACAAATAAAGACACGAAGAAGACAAGTGTTCAGTGCTATTGGCACTTCTCAGTGGCACTTGTTATGTGTCTTATTTGTTTTATACTGCAAGGTGTTAGTGCTTTTCTTCTTAGGTAAGTTTGACGATGCCCATTCTCTCAATATATTACAGAGTTTATCAGTTCATTAAATGTTAAAGATATTGAACTAAGAATTAGTTGGTGGAATTTAGTGTCTATGATTAAGTAAATTAATACTATATTCCGATAGTATTTTAAGATGCAATTTTTAGAAAGTTAGATAATACTCATAATGTTTGACTAAAGGTGTAACTATGATAATTGATAATGTGACATAGACTAAGGATTTTACAGTTGGAACCTTGTAAAATGGAAAATTTGTACTGAAAACATCAGCCATTCAAATTCATGGAAGTGGTTAGATAGCCCAGTTGTACTTTTTAAAATACTTTTGACAGGTACCAAACTGCTTGAAATGACCAATTATAAAGGAAACGCAGAAACCCTAATAGCAAGGGTATTAAAAGATGGCTCGGCAAAGGAATGTTTCCGCAAAATGCTTATTAGGCAAGGAGTTAATGAGGAAGTTGCACAACAGTTGATGTTGGGCAGACAAATTCTACCAACTGCTAAACATAAAACGGAATTTACAGCATCGATGTCAGGTAAGTTATGTTTAAAACCAAATATTAAATTGTAAATAAAAAATGCATAATTGTTGCTTCATTAAGTTTGTTAATACAGTCAATGGATTATAGCATGGCCCTCTCACCCATATACCATCATATTGCCCTCCGATCCACCCATACACACACGATGGTAAGAGGTGGAGTTCTATAGCACAATGGGACTAATTGTTCAATCAGTACATACAATTCATGATGGAATCATCCAACCTACCAGCGTACACAAAATAAATGATGACCCAACCACCCTCACAGTGTACACATGGTAATAATAATAATAATAATAAATCTTTATTTTTGCCATTTTACAATATAGCATTGACAAAGTCAAGAAACAGTCCTTATAGACACAGTCAAATAATACATATATTGTATATTATAAGATAATAATCAAATTTGTGATTAACATCTCAAGAAAGACATCCAACAGTTAGACAGCCTACCATATCTATGATGCAAAAAGTCACAATATTAAAAATTTATGTCTTTTAAGGTCAAAAATTCTGGTAGTTTATAAAAAGGATTTTTCGATAACCACTCATATAATTTGTTAAAGAAAGTCTTTACTGGGTACCTATCAATAGATGTTTTACCTTGTTCACTAACCTTTGGGATACAATGATGTGACTCTGCTGTGTTTTGCTTAGGTGGACCCCCCAGCATTTACACACAATAAATGATAATCCACCCACCTCCCAGTGTATACGCCATGTGATGAACCTTTCCCTCTCTTAGTTTACAATCAATACTTTACGGATCAGTATAAAAATGGTATCAGTAATGACTAATTTAGAAAGAAAATTCAAGATTAAAACTATATTCTCTACATCCGATTATCGTTATGAAGGGCTTAATCTAAAACTTAAGCTGTCAGGAACTTTGCAAGTTTGTTGTTTAAAATAAGAAGTATGCTAGCTCCTTCAAAAGAATTAAATTACCTCCTCATTTTGAAAAAATAAAATAACCTCTGCTCGGATGAGGTTTCTCTTCCTACTTTAGCATTAGCATCTCTAAGAAGGATTTTGGTATCATAGCTTGGTAACTTTGAAAATGCTTCCTCTAGCTGAGCATAGAATATATATTTCTCATCATCTACACTATCCTCAGTAGGAGCATAGAAACTTATCATTGATATGTTATTAAACTTTCCCTTAAACCTTATTGTACATATCCTCTCATTTATTGCTTCATAGGCTATGACAGAATCTAAAAAGTATTTATTTACAGCAAACTCTACTACACCTGCATAGTGTATTCCATCGTCATAGCCACTATATAGTATTTGGTAACTTTCAGTGTTTATTTTTCCACAGAATGGCCATTTGGTTTCTTGTAGTGCTACCACATCTATCTTGTAGGCACTATATTATATTCAAATTCTTCATTGATAATATCTACTTTATCTGGCACCGCCAGGGTTCTAATGTTCCATGAGCCGAGTCTCAATTTCTTTGTTCTAAGCTTGGGTCTTAATCCATTTGATATATTCACTTCTGAGCCTTGTTGGGGTTTCGTAACAATGGTACAAGATAGGGTTGTTAGCCCTATGCTCAACCCCCAATATGAATAGAGGGCCGCACCTACTTGTGGTCAGCGGGTCCCTTAGACCTAGCTGGGAGGACTCTTAAAGCAGATCCACTGGCCTTTCCCCTATCCGCCACCCAGGGGACGCTCCGTATACGCCAAAGTAGGATAGCGCACGGTAAATAATGTTATAACTAAACATAAATCAATTGTTCAGCATATTAATAGTAAATATTGTAAAGCAAGACCAAAAAGTCCTTGGATTAATATAAGTATAGTTAATAGAATTACGAAAAGACAGAAAATGTATAAAATACTGAAAAAAGACCATATGATTTAAATTTTACATCTTATTATAACAAGTTTTGTTTGAATTTGAGAAACGACATTGAAAAGTTAAAAACAGCTATTATAATAATTTAATTAATAAATGTAATGGAGACAGTAGAGGGTGATAAACACTATTACAGGTAGCCTTAAACGTAATAACATAGATAAAGTTGTATTGGATGATGCGACAGTTTTGGAGGATCCCAAGCAATTGTCAGAGGAGATCAACAACTACCTAATCAGTGTACAAAGTACAGCTGATAACACTGACCGACTGGCTGGCAGAGTTTGTTATTTTTACGAATTATCAGATCAATCATTCATTCTTGGATGCTCCTACTGACTCTGCCGAAGTCTCCAACATGATTAAGTCTTAAAAATAAAAAATCAACTGGCCACGATGGTTATTCTGAAGAGATGCTCAAGCATATTTACAGTGATATAGCTCACGTTTTAGCTTACATAATTAACTTAAGTTTTGAAACTGGTATTTTTCCAGTCACTCAAGAATAACATTGTTGTACCTCTATTTAAAAAAATTAATTTATTCCAATTGAAAAAACAAATTAGCTTGTTATCTGTATTTTATAAAATAATGGATAAATGCATGAATGTTACATTAGTAAATTACCTGAGCTCTATAAACTTCCAGAATAAACCCCAGTTTGGTTTTACAAAAAATAAATCTACAGAAGATGCGTTAATAAACTTTTCAGGCTTAATATATGAAAACATAAATAATAACAGAAAAACAACTGCTGTATTTGTTGACTTTAAAAAAGCATTTGACATTGTGAATCATAATATTTTACTTAATAAAATGGAAAGTGCAGGTGTAAGTGGTGTTGCGTTGAAATGGTTTGAAAGCTTTCTTGTAGGACGGACCCAATCATTTAAAATTAATAATCAATTAAGCCCTTCATTATTAGTAAGAGCCGGAGTCCCTCAGGGCTCCGTGCTCTCTGCAAATCTATTTTTAATTTTTATTAATGATCTGTTAGACCAACATTTCACATGTTCAGTTAGTGTGTTTGCCGATCACATTGCACTTGTATCCTCCAACAAAAATGAATTAAATCTCCAAATGAGTATTAACGATGATCAATCAATCAAAATATCTTTATTTCATATTAGTACAAAGTACAGAAATAGTGTCAACCTTAATTACAATTTAAGGACAAATTAAACATTTTGTAACCTTAAACAATACACATAGCAAACTATTCGAAAAAAAAAAAAAAAACAATAGCAATAAAATCCCATTTTAATGGTTCAGAAGTACAAATTCATTAATGGAGTAAAATGATGAGTCTATCAAAAACTCTTTTAATAATTTAAGAAATTTGTTTTGATTTTTCTCCTGTTTAATGATTTGTGGCAAACTGTCAAAAAACTTGTTTCCTTTAAAAGTAATTTTCTTTTCAAAAAAACACAGTCTATGTTGTTCAATCAGTCTATGTGGTCTAGTATTATATTGATGTACGGTGTTACCTATTGCAATTTTATTGTTCAAAAAAATGAATTTTATTGTCTCATAAATATATAGACTATACACTGTAAACATTTTAAGTTTTGAAAATATATGTTTGACAGAGTCTGATTGTTTCAAATTAAACATTATTCTTAGCGCTCTTTTTTGCTGAATTAAAATCCTGTCTAAATTTTTTGTAGTTGTGGTGCCATATATACAAATTCCATAGGAAATATGTGAATGGATTAATGCATAATAAATGGATTTTAATGTTTCAATATTACATGAATGTGCCATTCTCCTTAGAGCATAAAGACCACTTAAAGTTTTTCTCACCACAAGATTTACATGCCCATTCCAAGTTAAATTTTTGTCTATAACTAATCCCAAAAATTTCGTTTCTTCTACTTGGTTTAAAATCTCATTTCCTACAAATATTGTGGGGCTTAATTTTATTTTGGCTTGTTTTGTGGAAAAGGAAATAAAATTAGATTTACTTGAATTCAAAAGAAGATTTTTACTGTTAAGAAAATCTTTTACTAGTGATAAGCCAATGTGAGAGGTAATTTCAATTTGTTCTTCACTTTCCGCAGTTACAATTATATTTGTATCATCTGCATAAAGGCACAATTTATTATCATTGCCCCATACTATTCCTGGTAGACCTCTCAAGTAGCATAGAAATAGTAGGGGTCCCAATATAGATCCTTGTGGGACTCCATATTGTACAGTTAAAAGGCGAGAAGCATATGTTTCCTTATACCTAATTTTTCCATATTCTATGTATTGATTGATTTCAACAAATTGTTTCCTTTCTGAAAGATATGATCTAAACCATGTCAATTCTGTACTCTCCACCCCAAGAGTACAAAGAACATTCAACAGCTTGCTATGATCAACACTATCGAATGCTCTAGATAAATCTAAGAAAATTTCGATTGTTTTTTGCCCTTTATCCACTGATTCAATTATAGATTCGATGAACTCTATTCCTGCTGTTATAGTAGACTTATTAGATCTAAATCCGTGTTGTTGTTTATCTAATAAATTATTTGTTTCAAGATATTTCGAAAGTTGGTTAAACACTACCTTCTCTAAAATTTTTGAAAAAACTGAAAGTAGTGATACCGGTCTATAGCACTTAACATCCTCCAAATCACCCTTTTTAAAAACAGGAATAACTCTGGCTATTTTAAAATGTTCTGGAAATAAGCCAGAGATTAGGGAGTGGTTGATTACATGTGTTAATGGAACACAGATAAAAGGCAAAACTGCCTTTATAACTGTTATAGGAATATCATCATATCCTGCAGAGTTCTTATTATCAAAAGATGTTATTATTTTTGCAACTTCATCTTCTGTTACCACTTCAAATTTAAATTTCGTATTGGCATGATTGCTACTCACCAAAATATTGTTTACTGAGTGCTCCATAATGTTTGGAATGACTAAATTTTTTACTGCATTCACAAAAAATTCATTAAATATTTCACATATTTCGATCGGATCTGTTATAAACTGACCTTCATGAGATAATATAATATTTTTGTAAGATTTTGACAGTTTTCCTGTTTCTGAATTAATTAGTTTCCATGTGGTTTTAATTTTATTTTTAGAATTCATAATCGTTTCTTCAAAGTACATCTGTTTATTAGTAATTACAATATTTCGTAACTCTTGTTTTTTTCTTTTAATTAACAATTTTAAATTATTATCCTAATACATTCTAAATTGAGACTCCAAATAAGTTATTTCTGTTTGCTTAAATGTTACATCATCATTTATCCATTTCTTTGATTTATATTGTTTCTCTGTAATACATAATTTTGGAAAATTAACATCAAAGTAGTATTTGAAAATGGAATAAAAGTTATCATATTTGAGGGAAACAACAGATTGAAACACATCTAACCAATGTTCTAGGCTTAATTGTCTATTAAACATATCTATGTTATTTTGATCAATTTGAACATTTTGCGATCATGGTGCTTCACAAATAAAATGTATGTCAATGTAAAATAAAAACTAAATATGTTAACTTTCACATGACTGGATTTAGATTCTCAAACCCTATAGTTTATCATAAACTTTATTGGGAAGGTGAGTCGTGTGGCTGTAGTGCTGTTGAGGAAGTCCCCATCTCTAAATATTTAGGGTTAATGTTAGACAGCAAAATGTCCTGGAAAAATCATATATGTGATTTGATAAATAAAACTATATTTAATGTAAGAAAATATTACTTCCTTAGGAACTTTTGTGATGTAAATTTACTGCGAACTCTGAACTATGGTCTGCTTCATTCAAGGATATAATACGGCATTATATGTTAGGGGGAACTTATCAAACAACTATAAATACCATTAGAACAATTCAAAATAAATTTATTCGAATAATCCTGAAAGCAAATGCAAGAGACTCTTCTTTACCATTATTCTATTTATTAAAAAGATTACCCATCCAAAATTTATTCATATATAAAACATTAAAAGTATTTTATATACAAAATGGCAATAGAGGCTCAACCAGAATTCATCACGATATGAGAAGTAACAAGATTAGATTATTTATCAAACTCAAAGTAAACAAAATGTTCTTCAAATAATCTTTTAATTTCTTAGGTCCAAATTATTTCAATAAATTACCATTAAACATTAAAAGGCAACAACAATAAGGAATTTTGCGACAAGCTAAAGAACTGGTTATACACTATACATGACACAAGTTGTCTGAGCCAGGCCTTAACTTAGAGTAAATTATGGGAAACATTAGTTTATGAACTGTCAAATATTTAATTTTAATTTAACTATCAAATACTGTTATTTTAATAGTAGTTTGAATTTAATGAATGCTACAGAATGCCATTCTAATTATATACAAGACTGTAATACTTAAAAGAGACTGGACTGAGTTATTTGTTAATTTATTTTATTATTATTATTTTTGTTCACTAACCACATTACTGTTAGTGAATAAAAATCATTATTTAATTTTCCACTTAGATTCTACCTCAATTTTATAATCAAAACATCAGCCTTTTTCCTAGCGTAACATTTCAAGAATTTACTGATGTTGGTGTTTGACCAATCAATGTGTTTGTGTTGACAGGTTGGGTGTCTGAAGTGAATGCCTTAACACTAGGCCAGGTGTGCCTTGGTTTGGGAGCTGGCAGGGTCAAGAGTACTGACATTGTTGACCCATCAGTCGGGGTGGTGGTCAGTAAGCACAAGGGTGACACTGTCACCAAGGGGGAGGTGTGGCTGACCGTTCATCACAACACAGACCTTCAGCCATACACTATTCAAAACTTGAACAGTGCAATTATTGTTGAGAAAAGAGAGGTCACAAAAAGTGACGTTTTTATTGAGGTTATAACATAACAACTGGATAGAATAGTAAAAATTGCAAATTAGAAACTATTTAGCAACGCTGTCATTAGTATCCTGTATTTGTTTGAATTAATGTGAGGCTACAAAATAACCATATTAATTCTTTATAGCTTCTCATCTCAAAAAAGTTTCTCATTTCACCCTCAGTGTTTTAATTTTTTGGCCGGTAAGAATTTAAAACCATAATTGTGTTTAGTTTATAAAAAAGAAAATAAGCATTCCATGTTGTAACTATTTAGTTGTAATAGTCAAAGCTTTACAGCTAATATTTAGATTTAGGGTAAACCTGTTTCTAATGCACACTTCATCAATGCTTCAAAACAAATACCTGTTTTTGCACTTTTCAACAGACCATTTAATGTTTGAACGTACAAATTCTGGTAACTGTCTTTAAACATAGATATTTGATCATTCTATTTTATTATTCTTTTAAAATGTCAAACGTGACTAATTATGGTTATGAACAATTATCTATTAAAAGAATCTAGTTATAAATTTAAGAGTTTGAGATGGCAGTATTTATTTTATAATTTACTTATTTACTATACCTTTTTTTTTTTTTGTATATAAATTACATATTATACAGGGTGTTCGGTAAAAGTGTTCCAATAATTTATGATGTTATTGTACACATTAAAATAAACAAAAAAGTTCCTATAAACATAGGTCCTAAAACCTATAGTTTTCCGTCTATCTGTCTGTATGTGTTTTTTACATAAAAATTTATAAATTTAGAACCACTTATAGTACAGTTATGACATTTTGTAGTTATGTTTACCTTTTGTATTCCCACTTGAGAAAGAAATATGAACAAAATATCTTTACCCGTTTCAAAATGGCGGCCAATCGAAAATTTTGGTGTTTAATTACGCAAAAACTACACCCTGTATAAAAATGTTACAAGAATAATAAAAATTTGGAAATGTTTTTCTAAAACTAATGGTGTTTGTTTCATTCAAATAAGATAAAAAACAACTGAGCTGTACTAAAACACATAAAACCATGTTTTACATTAGTACACAACAGGAAGTATACTTTTCTAGACTGTTGTACTCTGAACAGCTGATTTAAAGCCAATGATCTGATTATTATGAACATATGTTTATTTAAGGTTATAAAAGAATGTTTCTGTCATTGTTGGCATTACACGTAACTTAAATAACCTATTTCTTCTGTACTGTAAAAGCTTTGTGCCAAGTACTTTAGTATTGCAATAAAACATGCAATTTTAATTAGTTATACTGTAGTTAATTGTTTGCTTTAATTAGTGAGTGTTTGTGGTTTAGTTTTGTTTCATTATCAACAAGAAATGGAAAATAATGGAATTCATAACTTTACCAATTCAGAAATGGCAGATATGCATCTAATGTATGGCCTTGCTAATTGTAGTGGTACTGAGGCAAGATGACTGTATCAGGAACGTTTTCCAAATCGTGTGTTACCTTGTAATAAAACATTTTCAACAATTAATCGACGACTTGCAGAGACTGGAAGCTTTTCACACCAAAAAACAGGTAACTCTGGCCGACAGGTTTCAGTAAGAACACCTGAATTAGAAGAATCCATATTGGATGTCATAGCAGACCACCCCAAAAAAAGTATTAGAGAACTTGGTTTTCAGTTCAATGTTAGGTGTGAAACAGTCTGGACTATACTACATGAACAACAACTTCATCCTTACCACGTACAAAAAGTTCACTCACTGCTACCTCGTGATTACCATCCCCGAATCCAGCTTTCTCAGTGGTTTATTCGAAAATGTGTGAACCCACATTTCTTGAATAAGGTGTTATTCACGGATGAGGCCAAATTTTCAAGAACCATGATTATTAATTCTCACAACTCACACATTTGGTCCATCGATAACCCACATGCAATTACACAGGTTAATCACCAATATCAGTTTTCTTTAAATGTTTGGGCTGGCATGATTGGTGACAATTTGTTTGTAAGCTTTTTACCGAACATTCTTAACAGCCAGACATATTTACATTTTTTGACTGATGACCTTCCAACTATTCTTGAGGATTTGCCACTGAATATCTGCAACAGTATGTGGTTTATGCAGGACGGTGCTCCAGCCCATTTCAGTTTAAATGTTAGAAACTATTTGGATGGAGCGTACAACAACAAATGGATCGGTCGTGGAGGCCCAATTCCTTGGCCAACTAGGTCCCCCGACCTTAATCCTTTAGACTTTTTCCTATGGGGCCACTGGTTTTCCTAGAGTCACTGGTTTATTCCACTCCTGTAGATAACATCGAAGAGTTGCGAGCAAGGATATTAAATGGCATTGCTACAATTCAGCAGACACCTGGCATTTTTGAAAGAGTCCGCCAGTCAATGAGGAGGCGCTTGGATGCCTGCATTTTAAACGGAGGCCGCCACTTTGAGCAATTATTATAAGTTTAATAATTTTAATTTTCTAATTGTAATAAATTTACCATTAATAAATGTTAGTTGTTTTCTATTTTTTTTTTAATTTGACCTTCATATTCAATGAGTATGTACTAATTTAGAACATTTATGTTCACAATAATAAGATCATTGGCTTTAAATCAGCTGTTCAGAGTACAACAGTCTAGAAAAGTATACTTCCTGTTGTGTACTAATGTAAAACATGGTTTTATGTGTTTTAGTACAGCTCAGTTGTTTTTTATCTGATTTGAATGAAACAAACACCATTAGTTTTAGAAAAACATTTCCAAATTTTTATTATTCTTGTAACATTTTTATACAGGGTGTGGTTTTTGCGTAATTAAACATCAAAATTTTCGATTGGCCGCCATTTTGAAACGGGTACAGATATTTTGTTCATATTTTTTTCTCAAGTGGAAATACAAAAGGTAAACATAACTACAAAATGTCATAACTGTACTATAAGTGGTTCTCAATTTATAAGTTTTTATGTAAAAAACACATACAGGCAGATAGACGGAAAACTATAGGTTTTAGGACCTATGTTTATAGGAACTTTTTTGTTTATTTTAATGTGTAAAATAACATCATAAATTATTGGAACACTTTTACCGAACACCCTGTATATAGATAGATGTTTCAATAGTTTTTAAAATAATGCACATATCTATATTTATGTACCTTTAGTGTAGTTTTAAATAAAAAAGTATTCATATTCACAATAAAATTAGTAATAATTATCAATCCTCAGTTAAAATTGTGCAATTTGATTCACTGGTTGAGGCAAACAACAACAAAGTTATGCCAACATTTGTTGAACTCTGTGGGTTTAAAAATAAAATTTTTAAACATAATTTTTGTACTACCACTTTTCTTGGAAAAGCAACTAAATCCTGACTTTTGTAAAAAAAGGGTCCGAAACTGTAAAAGTTGGCGAGCAGAGTAAAGTAAGCTGATTAAAGTGCCGATTACCAAGAGTGTGGTGTACTTGAGGATGTCAGCATTAGTGGTGCAATGCTGTCACCCAGCTACCAGGGACCAAGTGTTGTGGAGATTGTAGGTGAGGTTCTATGCTTGATCCTCTTAATACTGACACAGCTTCTGCTCAATGGTTGCCATCGATGTGGACACTACTAGAGAAGTCTATGTTGAGTGGTGGTCAGTGTAGAGAAGAGAACTGAAAGTCAGGCTCGTCAGTTAGCTGAAAATCCTACCAATAGTATGTGGTTTGGATTACCAAAAAGCTGTCGGCCCCTCAGTTGCCCTGGCTATTAATAAATAGCTCTTCCTGTGCACAAATTGACCTCAGTTAGTAACCAGACTACACAAGTAGTCCACACTCATAATCTTTCATTTTCGCCTTAAAATACGCACAAAATTGTGACGGCGTCTCATATCTGAGAATAATATGACATAAGGCTGCCACCATGTTTTACTTCAGGCACGGAAAAAATTCATATGACATCCATGAAATTAGACTATTGGCAGGATGATGTATGAATGGAATGCTGTACTCTGTCAGATTCTATTGGCACTTTGGTGAATTACTTAAGTAATAATGAGTTGTAGAACATGATCTTAATTGTGATAATGCTTAAATTTACACCTACTTTCAGCTTTTTTCGATACTAGTAATGATCATAAACGTTCAGATTACCTACCATGATTGTTTCAGAATAATATTATTTGGTTGAAAATGTTTCACTAACGATGTAAGTTTTATTTTTAGTATTTATTTGGTACTTAACCTTCCATAGGTTGCATAACAGAGCTTTCCTCTTCTTAAGGGTTCATTTCTTTAAACAAAAGGGTTTTTGGTTACCGTCGGTCTGTATTCTAGGAACCCCCGCCCTTGTTTCAAGCCGGGCAGTTGCTTTGTTTCAGTCTGAATAGAGAACTCGTAGCGGCCTGGAGTATTCGTCAGTGAGTGAGACCTTCCATGTTAGTAGAAACCTGGAGTAGAGTTCCATGAGTGACTTTTGGTGTACTCAATTTTTGTAAATATAGAAATATATTTTTATTTGTTAGGTTTTTGTTACTTTTAACAGTTTCATTTGTGTAAAATAGTATATTTGTGTATTTTAAGTGTGTAAATAATTTTGTATTAATACGTATGTAAATAGTAAACTTTTTTGTGCTGTAATAAAAAGAAATTACGGAACAATGAATGAAAGGGAAGAAGAAAGGTTAGCACAGCTTCTACAAAGTGTAGAAAGAGAAGAACATGAATATCATCAAAGACCAACAGGTTCTTTCTTAAGACAACTATTTTCCGATGAACTGAAAGGGGACCAGTTTATGAATTTCAAGAAATTGGACGTCAAGAACAGTTTGAAGATGAAGATATAGACTTTCCACTTGACTTTGATGATATGGAAAATATTCCTCTATCACTTTGAAAAGTACCACTGTGACACGCCGAAAAAGTAAAATTGTATATATTAGCAATGACAAAAAATGCTGTGGGATTTACTTCCTCCAACACAAGGTCAGGTGAGGGATAGAAATATTATAAGAATTAGAATGGGTCATGCCAATGATGTATCTAGAAATTTTTCTACTCCCATTGATGTTTGAAAACTATTTTTTAGCGATGATATGATAAATGATATTACTACAGACACAAATAAATACATAAATAACATAAAAGAAAATTATTCAATAGAGAGGGATTGTAGTTCTACTTCACCTGCAGAGATAAAGGCTGTCATCAGTATACTATATATGGCAGAGGTTTTAAAGTCTTCTCATTTAAATTTGGAAGATTTATGGTCCCGAGATGGAATAGGTGTTGAGTTTTTCCCTTGGGCAATGTCACTGCGCCGTTTCAAGTTTTTACTTAGAACCATAAGACTCAATCATATAAACACGCGAGAAGAAAGGAAAGTCTTGGATAGGTTAGCATCTGTTAGTGATATCTTCGAGCAGTTTGTGGAGAAATGTCTACAAAACTATAATGTCAGCGAATTTGTAACAGTTGACGAGATGTTGGAGCATTTAGTGGGCGCTGTGCATTTAGACAGTTTATAAAGGCTAAACCTACAAGATATGGTGTAAAAGTCTTTGCGTTTGTATGTGCTAGAAGTTTTTATGTGGCCAATTTGGAAATCTACGCGGGAACTCAGCAGGATGGGCCTTTGAAAATTAAACAACTCGAGTTTTGCTGTTGTGGATCGTATGATTCAACCAATTTCTGGATCTGAACGAAATATGACTTCACTTTAGTACCTCTTTGTCAACATCTTCTCAAAATCACCGTCTAACGTTGGTTGGAACATTGAGAAGAAATAAGAAGGAGATACCACTGAATTTCATTGATGATAAGTCATAACCAGTTGGCAGTTTGATTTTTGGTTTTAGAGATGAATGTACTCTAAAACCAAACATGTAGTATCAATCAAGCCAAAAAAGAACAAACAAGTGTTGTTGATTTCATCTATGCATAGTGATGACTCTTCGGACAATGATGATGCGTCTCCAACTTACTTACACAAAACCAGAAATTGTTCTATTTTATAATTCGAGCAAGGGAGGTGTGGATACCACAGATAAGTTCAAGGAACAATACAGTGTTTCTAAAATTTCGAACAGATGGTAAATTACTGTGTTTTATTTCCATTTGAACATTGCTGGGTTAAATAGTTTTATTATATTGAAGCAGAAAACTGTCAAACCCTGACATGAAGTGGCAGAGAATTCCTACAAACATTGGCTATGGACTTGTGTAGGGAGAATATGCTAATGAGGTTGAATACTAGAAGTACCCCAACTTGGCCTAAGAAGCGTGAACGACAACTTCTAGATGTTCCTGAACGCCAACAACGCCCCCCACCAGGTGAAGATGTGCATTCTGCTATTGGCGTAAAAACCGTCCTTCAAATCCAGATGTAACTCATGTAAATGTTTTATTTGCAAAGAACACTCAACACCAGTGAAATGTGTTAATTGTGTACAAGAAGAAGAAATGGACATGAGTGACCCCAGTGAGTATACTGAGCTTAAGTTTTTTATAGGTAAGTCAGAAGTTGCAAGTATGGTACGTTTATTATTCGTTTACTAATAAAAATCCCAATGTTTTTTATTGACTTATATTAAAATATAAAATAACTATTCAATTTAT
>JAQJVL010009396.1:0-16166 GCA_035578905.1 Stictocephala bisonia
TTTAATTATGCTTAAGTGGGAGGATATATTCAAAAAGTCACATTTTTTACAAAAATCTCAACTTAACCAACTTTTTGTGAGGAAACTGTATATATACAGCATATAAGTATGTATACATTCTTGTAGTAAAAGTTATTGTGAATTAAACAGCATCATTTTATGTCTTCTACATGAAATATTGCAACTACAGACAAACAAATACCTCAACAGTATACGAAAGAAAGTTTTTGTTTGTTTTGAAAGGTGAAATATCAAATATAAAAACTGTTAAATAGTTTGTAAGGTGTATACTTTCCAACTTATTTTATTCATACTTAAATGGGAGGAACTATTCTATAAAATTACGTGTTTTTTACAAATCCCGACTTTACGGACTATTTTTAAAGGAAATGGTAGAATATACCACAAAACGTGTATTAAACTTTTTATACACAATTTTATTGTCAATATAAAT
Source organism: Stictocephala bisonia (assembly GCA_035578905.1). Taxonomy (NCBI): domain Eukaryota; kingdom Metazoa; phylum Arthropoda; class Insecta; order Hemiptera; family Membracidae; genus Stictocephala; species Stictocephala bisonia. The sequence continues at coordinate 455 of JAQJVL010009396.1, forward strand.
ATTTCATTTGATGTTATCTTAACTAAATATTACAGCTTCAGTAAAACAAAAACCCCAGCTGTGCAAACAGGCAAGCGCTTTCTCGTCAGCCATTTTGAATGTTGTCTAGGTTATGAAATTGCCAAATAAAATTTTATATGAATTTTTCTAACAGAAAAATGAAGGTAAATATTATGTAGGGCTATAAGTTTATGGCTTATTTAAATCAAATTTCAATCAAAAATCAAATAAAAATGGGAGGAACTGTTTTTTTTAAAATTACATGTTTTCGATAAAACTCTAATTTACCTACTTTTTGTAAAGAAACTGTAAACCATAAAAATAAATATGGTACTTTTTGTACAGAATTTTATAGTTAATTTGAACATTTCGTTTGATTCTATCTAAAGTAGGTATAACAGCGTCAGTAAAATAAAAACTTCAACCGTGCAAACATGTCAGCAGTTTTTCGTCAGCCATTTTGATTTTTTCTGGGTTATAAAAAGTGCAAAATCTAATTGTATAGCATTTTTCTAAGCAGAGAAGTGAAGGTAAATAGTGTGACAGGATTTAAGTTTCTATCTTATTTTAATCGTGCTTAAATGGGAGGAACTCTTCCAAAAAAATCACATGTTTTCGACAAAACTCAACGTTACTGATTTTTTGTGAGGATACTATAGTTTGTACTATCAAAATGTAAATGACACTTTTTGTGACAATTATACAATTAAATCATTGCAATGCTGATCATAGCTTGTGATAAATTAAAAGTAGTCTCCTTCAGTTTCTTGTTTAACAACCTCATGACCCACCGCCACCCTAGATCTGCTGTGCTCCAGCTGCCGGGGATGTATTGGTTCCTATCACGGTATATTTACATAAATATACTGCTCGGCTCTTGACTCTCATAGTCTGTGGTGCATTAACTGACTCTTAGTAAGGCTCAACTGCCACACTTACGTGTTATTACCTCAAAAAACTACACCACAAGTGTAAGGGAAGGTGAGTTTATTTTTATACGTATCCGTTTAAAAATAGGTAAGTGAACTTTAACTGCCTTTCTTAATATATTAGTCAACTTTAAATAAATGTAATGGAACTACTGTTTGCTTGGTTCATTTGTTGAAGATATCCTACGCTTCGATTTTTTAAAACAAACACAACGTTTCGACAGGTGTAAAACTACAGTCTTTCTTATTTGTTACTAACTATCATGTATAAATTATTAATTTTAGTTACACATACTTTTTTAAGTTAAATTTAAAAAAAAAAATAATATTATTACCTTAAGGTGCAACACCTCTAGTAGAACACCTGCACCTTTTGAAGTACACACACTGAAAACGGTAGAAGTGTAATACCTTTCGAAACGTTTTATTTGTTAAATTACACTTTAAGCTTCAGAGATCTAAAAAAATGAAAATAACAACTACCAATAATGAGCTTTCCAACGCACAATAAATGACTTTCCAACAAGAAAATGCTTAATACACAATTTGACCAATACTACTGATTTACGTTTTCAGAATGGGTAGTAGTCTTGTGGGTTGTTCTTCACGTTACCTAACGGCCAATTATTTAAATTATGCTTATTTTATTCCGAAACTATATCTAACAAGTTGTACAAATATAATATCAGGATCTGTTTTTTAAATGGTTTTCTTAACGTATACTTACTTATTTCAACTACATCGTTTGTAATTATTTTTTAATTATTGATTATCGACATAGAAAAAAGTAAGCCATATTTGTGGGACATTTGTGGGAAAAAGATGGTTTGTTGATAGACGAGTTGCGACAGTTAATACTTACTGTCAGATACAACATTATGGATACCAGATGTTGAACAAAAACTGTACAGTAACCACTGGCAGTAAAAAAATTTAAATGGTACCAAACATTTACTTATTTATTTATACGTTAACATCAGGTATGGTGGCAATGAAAGGAAAAGCAAGTTTCAAGTATAGTTGCCTTGTTTGGATGAAAGTCTAGAAGAACACGTTAAAGATTTTGTAGGATGTCAGGAAAACATTTCAAAAGATTCATAGATGACTTTTTATCGTGGAATATTCCAAATGAAGTATGATTGAAAATACACATAGATTTTGTGGGAACTCTTCTGTGGGAAATGTGTTTCACCCCCAACGTACCCCACCCACCCTCCCACACACGTACAGTTGTGAGTACCCACCCACTCTCCTACACACGTACAGTTGTGAAGACCCACCCACCCTCCTATCCATACAAGTATAGTTGTGAGGACCCACCCACCCATTCATACACGTTCAGATATGAGGACCCCCACCCTCCTATCCATACACATTCAGTTGTGAGTACCCACCCACTCTCCTACACACGTACAGTTGTGAGGGCCCACCCACTCTCCTACACACGTACAGTTGTGAGGACCCACCCACTCATACACATTCAGTTGTGAGGACACACCCTCCTCCCATATACTTACAGTTGTGAGGATTGTAAGTATTGATGAGTCACGCAATCTCTTCTTCATCACGACTAATGAGTCTACTAACCAACCTACACACAATTGATTGTTCTCGCACTAATCCTACTTGCAAACTCGTACCTTTAGAACTTAACAAAGTTACTTCTTAACATTCTTATCGATTTCATATTAACAGTGTTATCGCGCTGTACCCACCCACTCTCCTACACACGTACAGTTGTGAGGACCCACCCACTCATACACATTCAGTTGTGAGGACACACCCTCTCCCATATACTTACAGTTGTGAGGATTGTAAGTATTGATGAGTCACGCAATCTCTTCTTCATCACGACTAATGAGTCTACTAACCAACCTACACACAATTGATTGTTCTCGCACTAATCCTACTTGCAAACTCGTACCTTTAGAACTTAAAAAAGTTACTTCTTAACATTCTTATCGATTTCATATAAACAGTGTTATCGCACTAGTAGTGTAGTATACCGATTCTGGCGCAACCCTTCCCATGCCGGTTCTGGCGCAACCTTGACCTTTGTACTGTTATTGTTTACAAATTTATCACCACGTGTTGACCTTGAGGTCAAGACCACTGCTGATTATCACCACGTGGTGACCTTGAAGGTCAGTTGTCCTAGGTCAGTGTTGTTTTGGTGTGACGTCACGCAGTGTTGTCCTAGGTTAGTGTTGTGTGACGTCACGCCGTTTTCGCGCTCTTTCATCTGACGACGTCACGGCGTATTTATTAAATTAATTTTATTTATTTAATGCTGTCAAAAAGTGTCGGTGGCCGGTGCCGGGATCGATCTGAGAACCTTTCGTTTGTGAGACGAAGTCGATACCACTGCGACACAGTGACACACCCGAGAGGGTAACGTAAGTAGCGGCAGAAGAACGTGTGTGGCTTCGCTCGAGCCACGTTATACTATATAAAATGAATTAATTTGTTCAGATGCAAAAAAAAAAAAAAAATCCGTTTTTCTTTACACTATATAAAATGTACCAAATGTTTTTTCACAGTGTTACCAACTCTCACGATTAATTGGCAAAAAATATATGTCAGTGCTGCCAACTCATACGATTTATTACATTATACTATAATAAATACATATATGATTTTTGTTTCCTCTCTTTTAGTTACACTATATTAAATACAAACACGTTTTACGGTGTTACAGTAATATTATTTTAATTCGTTATCCTTTTATATCCTTTTCGGTTGCGAATAAATACGTTAAAACGGTCGTCAAGTATTAGGAGAACAGAGACTGGTAGGAGTTATCAATGTTACAGTTGCCGCGCGCTGCCACTATCAAATCAGCGTGACCCGGCGACCTCTCCGTAAGATAGTCCGACTGCCTCGCGAACTGATTATGTGACTGCTGCTAATTTCTGCTAGCCTGATACTTTGTTTTTCATTGCATGTTGTTCGTATTCCATAATTAAGTGGTTTTTTCCATATATTTAGTAGATGTATAGAAAATAAAAAGCATATTTTATTTAATAATTAATTTAGTATTTAAAAATCCTAAGGTAATATACTATTCTATATTTTTGTAATGACATAAGTAACACAATATTTAAATTCTGTTATGGGATAAGTTATAGTAATATTTAATTAATTATTTAAAAATCGTAAGGAGAAGTTGTATTGCAGATATTTTTGAAGTAATAAGTCGGACAATATTTAAATGTTATTTAAGAATAAAGTATAATAATGTCAATTATTAAATACTGAAAACTCTATAAAAAATACTGTCTTTTTTAAAACCAACTGATGTATTTGTATGGTATGAAATTGTCCAAGTCCAATTTTGCTGATGCAACGTTTCATCATGTGTACTTGTGGTAGTAAGACAATGGTAAGACAGATATAAAAAGTCATATAATTCAATAAAAATCTGCAAAGAGTGGAAACTTCATCTGTACATACATGTATCTCAACAACAACAACCAAAGTTAAATCAATTGGTAAATATTTGTAAGAATGTTTATTTTTAATATATGTGCTAGTGAGGCAGATATAAAATTCATATAAAAATTCGTTTTAATTTCAACAAATATCACAAACACGTATTGAAAAAATTGAACTTTCAAATAATTTTTAAAAAAAACTTGTGACCGATTCATCATGAATAATTTATTTAAGTAAGGTCAAGACAACTGTATTATTATATGTTTTGGTTTTAAATAAGATATATTAAACGTTTATCGCAATAAAAAGTTATACCTTGACACTGATTTAATCATTAAATAAAAGCTAAACTCATTGGCTCACTTAGAACGGGGGAAAAAACAATATAAAAATGGAATAATACAATATAGATGTTAAATTCAACATAAATTTCATTTCAGATATGTAAAATTATGAGTTAAGGAGTTCAATTATTATTCCCTCACACGTTAGTTAAAACAATCGAATAATATTGAATTACGAGCCATATTTAGACATATGTAATATTACAATATGTAGCATTTATTTCAGATTTCCATTAGGATCTTACACATAAGAGCCTTACGTAAAATTTAAATCCAATATGTTAAACACATTAGAGATTACAGTTATGTAAATATTAAATGGACAAAAATGTTTAATTTCTTCATGAAAGGATCTTCATACATGTCCAACTATTATAATATTCCTGAGAGAAACGATTAATTATAAATGGCACTTTAAGTTAATAACATGGTTTTTCCTATTTTGTAAAGATAAATCTCTTATTAACAAATTAATTAAATAAAAAAAACAATTCTATGAATCCATTAATAACTGTATAGTGTATTAAATGTTGCATATTATTTTGACAATTTTATAATAATAATTGCCTTTTCTTATAATTTCAACATAAATATCACAAACACGTATTGAAAACATTGAACTTTCAAATAACTTAAAAAAATTGTGACCGATTCAACATGAATAATTCATTTTAGTGAGATCAGAATAACTTCATTAATATAGATTTATTAAAAAAAGACATATTATTTGTTTATAGCAATAATAAATTATACTTTGTTACTAATTTTATCACATAAAAACTAAAATCATTAGCTCACTTTGAATGGAAAAAACAATATAATACAATATAGATGTTAAATTCAATATACATTTAATTTCAGATATGCGTACAAAACGTTCTTCTACACTTGCATCCTTGAGTGCATACATATGCGTTATGTTTAAGATGAGACATGTCTTGTATATGAGAAATTATCTAAGTTCCATTTTATCAGTGTCCGTATGTTGAGTAAGGATGAGAACTGAGTATCAGGCTTGTCAATTAGTTGAAAATCATACCAATAATACGTGTTTTTTATTCAACGTAAGGCTGTATGTTACCTAGTTTTACTGGTTGCTAGACTTTTTATAATACAGTCAATGAGCCTACTTATGTAATCATTCGTATTTACCTTAGAATACGTTCAATTTTTTTGCTGCCTTCTCATATCTAAGAATAATACTTTATATTGTTTTCTCAATACTATAATGGATGTTATAATAAACATGAGAGAAACGGCTAAATATAAATGACACTTTAACTTAAAAAGTATTATTTTTTCCTATTTTGTAAAGATAGTTTCTCTTATCAATAAATTGGGTAAACGAAATAATTATTTCTTATTAGTATAATGCAAATAAATGCAAGTCTGTGGCATTGATGAAAATAAAAGAAATATCGATTAACAATAAAGCTGACTAAGTGATAGTACATTTTCGGTTCAAGTGGGGTCAAGCGATATGATAGCACACTCAAACTAGAAGTCTAAACTAATTATACCAGTTATATTAACTTTGAAACCTAAGTAAATCGGACAAAAAGGTCATATAATGATGCGCGCCTGATACAAAATTAAAAATACATACATTTTATTAATTTTAGAGTTCCTCTCATATACTGACCTGATTTAGTCCGATTTACTTAGGTTTCCAAAGTTAATATAACTGGTATAATTATTTAGACTTCTAGTTAGAGTGTGCTATCATATCGCTTGACCCCCACTTGAACCGAAAATGTACTATCACTTAGTCAGCTTTATTGATAAATCGATATTTCTTTTATTTCCATCAATGCCACCACTTGCATTTATTGCCATTAATTACTAATAAGAAAATAATTATTTCGTTTACCCAATTTATTATGTATCCAAAAAACTATCTTACAAAATATGGAAAAAATAATACTTATTGAAGTTAAAGAGTCCATTAATAGTTACCGTTTCTCTCATGATTATTATAAACATCCCATTATAGTATTTGAAAAACAATATAAAGTATTATTCTTAGATATGAGAATGCCACAAAAAAATTGAACGTATTCTAAAGTAAATACGAATGATTAACATAAGTAGGGCTCAATTGACTGTATTATAAAAGTCTATCAACCATAAAAGCTAGGTAAACTTACAGCCTTAACCGTTAAATGAATAAAAATCACGTATTAATTGGTATGATTTTCACTAAATTAAGTGACGAAAGCCTAATACTCAAGTTCTCGAACCTTACTCAACATACGGACACTGCGACATTAAAATGGAACTTAGATAATTTCTCAGTATACAAGACATGTCTCATCTTAAACATAACGCATATGTATGCACTCAAGGATGCAAGTGAAGAAGAACGTTTTGTACGCATATCTGAAATTAAATGTATATTGAATTTAACATCTATATTGTATTATATTGTTTTTTCCATTCAAAGTGAGCTAATGATTTTAGTTTTTATGTGATAAAAATTAGTAACAAAGTATAATTTATTATTGCTATAAACAAATAATATGTATTTTTTTAAATAAATATATAATAATGCAGTTATCTTGACCTTACTAAAATGAATTATTCATGATGAATCGGTCACAATTTTTTTTAAAGTTATTTGAAAGTTCAATGTTTTCTATACGTGTTTGTGATATTTATGTTGAAATTATAAGAAAAGGCAATTATTATTATAAAATTGTCAAAATAATATGCAGCATTTAATACACTATACAGTTATTAATGGATTCATAGAATTGTTTTTTTATTTACTTAATTTGTTAATAAGAGAATTTATCTTTACAAAATAGGAAAAACCATGTTATTAACTTAAAGTGCCATTTATAATTAATCGTTTCTCTCAGGAATATTATAATAGTTGGACATGTATGAAGATCCTTTCATGAAGAAATTAAACATTTTTGTCCATTTAATATTTACATAACTGTAATCTCTAATGTGTTTAACATATTGGATTTAAATTTTACGTAAGGCTCTTATGTGTAAGATCCTAATGGAAATCTGAAATAAATGCTACATATTGTAATATTACATATGTCTAAATATGGCTCGTAATTCAATATTATTCGATTGTTTTAACTAACGTGTGAGGGAATAATAATTGAACTCCTTAACTCATAATTTTACATATCTGAAATGAAATTTATGTTGAATTTAACATCTATATTGTATTATTCCATTTTTATATTGTTTTTTCCCGTTCTAAGTGAGCCAATGAGTTTAGTTTTTATTTAATGAGTAAATCAGTATCAAGGTATAACTTTTTATTGCGATAAACGTTTAATATATCTTATTTAAAACCAAAACATATAATAATACAGTTATCTTGACCTTACTTAAATAAATTATTCATGATGAATTGGTCACAAGTTTTTTTTAAATTATTTGAAAGTTCGATTTTTTCAATACGTGTTTGTGATATTTGTTGAAATTAAAACGAATTTTTATATGAATTTTATATCTGCCTCACTACCACATATATTAAAAATAAACATTCTTACAAATATTTACCAATTGATTTAACTTTGGTTGTTGTTGAGATACATGTATGTACAGATGAAGTTTCCGCTCTTTGCAGATTTTTATTGAATTATATGAATTTTTATATCTGCCTCACTACCACATATATTAAAAATAAACATTCTTACAAATATTTACCAATTGATTTAACTTTGGTTGTTGTTGAGATACATGTATGTACAGATGAAGTTTCCGCTCTTTGCAGATTTTTATTGAATTATATGACTTTTTATATCTGTCTTACCATTGTCTTACTACCACAACTACACATGATGAAACATTGCATCAGCAAAATTGGACTTGAACAATTTCATACCATACGAATACATCAGTTGGTTTTAAAAAGGACAGTATTTTTTATAGAGTTTTCAGTATTTAATAATTGACATTATTATACTTTATTCTTAAATAACATTTAAATATTGTCGTGGCTTATTACTTCAAAAATATCTGCAATACAACTTCTCCTTACGATTTTTAAATAATTAATTAAATATTACTATAACTTATCCCATAACAGAATTTAAATATTGTGTTACTTATGTCATTACAAAAATATAGAATAGTATATTACCTTAGGATTTTTTAATACTAAATTAATTATTAAATAAAATATAATATGCTTTTTATTTTCTATACATCTACTAAATATATGGAAAAAACCACTTAAATATGGAATACGAACAACATGCAATGAAAAACAAAGTATCAGGCTAGCAGAAATTAGCAGCAGTCACATAATCAGTTCGCGAGGCAGTCGGACTATCTTACGGAGAGGTCGCCGGGTCGCGCTGATTCGATAATGACACTTTGTATGCCGCAGGCGGCAACTGTAACATTGATAACTCCTACCAGTCTCTGTTCTCCTAATACTTGACGACCGTTTTAACGTATTTATTCGCAACCGAAAAGGATATAAAAGGATAACGAATTAAAATAATATTACTGTAACACCGAAAAACGCGTTTGTATTTAATATAGTATAACTAAAAGAGAGAAAACAAAAATCATATATGTATTTATTATAGTATAATGTAATAAATCGTATGAGTTGACAGCACTGAGATATATATTTTTTTTTTTTTGCAATTAATCGTGCGAGTTGGTAACACTGCGAAAAAACAGTTGGTACATTTTATATAGTATAAAGAGAAACAGACATTTTTTTTTTGCATCTTTCATATGGCATCACATCAGCTGAGGAGCAGACGACAAACCAGCAGACTTTTTTTCACATCTGAACAAATTAATAATATATTAAATACGAATTAAAAATACATTTCATATAGTATAACGCGAGCGAAGCGAACGAAGCCACACACGTTCTTCTGCCGCTACTTACGTTAACCTCTAGGGTGTGTCACTGTGCCCCAGTGGTATCGACTTCGTCTCACAAACGGAAGGTTCTCAGATCGATCCCGGCACCGACCACCGACACTTTTTGCCACAGCATTAAATAAATACAATTAATTAAATAAATACGGCGTGACGTCAGAAAAAAGAGCGCGAAAACGACGTGACGTCACACAACACTGACCTAGGACAACGTCGCGGGGGGTCCACGTGCTCGTAGTAAACGTGACCTTCAAGGTCACCACGTGGCTGATAACAGTAGTAAACAATAGTAAAGTTGACCTCTGGGGTCAACACGTGGTGATAAGATCGACAACCTTGCTGATAGGACCCAAAGGTCAAGGTTGCCCCAGAACCGGCATGGGTAGGGTTGCACCAGAACCGGTATACTACACTACTAGTACCCCATAACTTGACCATTATAGCTGTTTCCAAGCGGTTCAATCTGCTTAGGAGGCCTTTAGCTTCTGCTCGAGTGTTAGCCTTCTGATCTGTGTCACTTTCCAATATTTCTAGAGCTCTGATAATTGCAGGCCATTCTTCTTGTAAGGCTCTTAAAGCGTCATGTCTAGCAGACCATCTTGTTGTGGAAAGGCTTTTGGTTGTTAGTGTCGTGTTTTTGCAATTATTTAACACCGCCCATCTATGTGTAGAGCTAGAAAAAAAATTATACAGCTCTTGAAGCAGAGTAAATAGTGACACTGCCTCAATACAAGAATCTACGGCGTGAGTCCCAACTAGGTTTAGAGAGTGTCCTGCACACGGGATATATGATGCAAGTGGACTGACATCAAGAATTCTAGCCTGTAGTCCTGAATATATTCCAGACATGTTCGAAGCGTTATCGTAGGATTGCCCGCGGCACTTTTGTATGTCCAGACCGTAACGCTGCAGAGTGTCAATCACAGAGTTAAACATGTCAAGAGCCTTATGTCCAATATGTGGTAAAAACTTGAGAAATCTTTCAACAGGCTCTCCATTTTGTTTCACATAGCGTATTACAAATGATAGTTGGTCTACGTGGGAAATATCAGGCGTTGAATCGACAATCAATGAAAAATACTGAGAGCTTTTAGCCTCCTCTATTATATAGTCTGTAACTTTCTTGCCAAGGAGTTCAATAAACTCATCACAAATAGTGGACGAAAGATAGGAAATATGTCCTTTGCCAGGGTTTCCATACTTTCTGATATGTTCACGCAAAAAGGGATCAAATTCAGCAAGAACTTCTAGTAACATCATGTAGTTTCCATTCGAGTTGGAACCAAATAACTCTGTTGACCCCCTAAATGGCAATCCTCGTGAAGCTAGAGCTTTTATGACCACAACCACTCTTTGAAGTAGCATTTGCCAGTAATTCATTTCTTGATCAATCATTTCAGTCAATTGGGAATTAACCTTTCCTAGTTTCTCTCCTCTCTCTTTTAAAGTGATTGTATTGTTTTTGTGTGAAACTGAGTTTTCATGCTCTTTTAGCCTTGCTGTAACATTTTTCCAGTCACTAAAGCCATTTTTCACGAAAGATGATTCCGACTGAGATTCTGAATGGAAAAGACGGCAAGGGCCACAAAAAACTGAACATTTGCTTTCAGAGTAGACGAGCCATGCTCTATTTTGTTTTTCCCCATTTGCTAAATGTCTATAAAAATGTGTACTTGAAAAACTCCAAAAACGGTTGCCATATTCCTTCTTTGCCTTTGAGAAATTCCCTCCTTTATTTTGAATTATCCCATGTTGAGACACATAATCACGTAGTTCATTATTTACAACCCAGTTTGCTGGATCGTGATCAAAACAAAATGGTTCAATTTCAGGTTCATGTTCTAGTGGTGTTGGCTTATCAATGCTATTGGAAGGGCTCTCAGGGTCGGGGTCTCTCTGTGGTTCGGATTCAAATGCTAAAGATCTTGTGTCCGGTTCCGTTTCTGTCCCTGAAGTAAAAGACTGCATATGAACAGAGGTACTAGCAGTACTAGGATCAAAACAAAATGGTTCAATTTCAGGTTCATGTTCTAGTGGTGTTGGCTTATCAATGCTATTGGAAGGGCTCTCAGGGTCGGGGTCTCTCTGTGGTTCGGATTCAAATGCTAAAGATCTTGTGTCCGGTTCCGTTTCTGTCCCTGAAGTAAAAGACTGCATATGAACAGAGGTACTAGCAGTACTAGGATCAAAACAAAATGGTTCAATTTCAGGTTCATGTTCTAGTGGTGTTGGCTTATCAATGCTATTGGAAGGGCTCTCAGGGTCGGGGTCTCTCTGTGGTTCGGATTCAAATGCTAAAGATCTTGTGTCCGGTTCCGTTTCTGTCCCTGAAGTAAAAGACTGCATATGAACAGAGGTACTAGCAGTACTAGGAGTACTGGTGTCCAAAAATAAACCGTCATCTTTTTTGGTTTGGGTCTTATCTTGTTCTTTAGACAGCCAATTTTTCATTGTCCCAGAGAACTTCTTGCTCTCCTCTGTTTTCAATTTAGCTCTTTTTCTGAATTCAGCCCCAGATGGGCGTTTTTTTGGTTGGCTCATTTTAATACCTGCATAAAAACCACGACATTATTAGTACCACATATAACAAGAAATTGGAACTGATTTGACTTTAAATGTAATGTATTCATATTTTCATTTACTGTACTCTATTTGGCTTCGTCCTGTCCAAACTGACCGACTACCTAACTCATACATAATAAACGCACAGTACAGTATTATTTTTTAGTTGGCAAAACTGAGGCACAAATTTGATAAATTCATCAAAGACTGATTTTATAACTATTATAATTATAAATATTATATAAATGTAATAATTCTAAATAATAGTTATATATTATATAGCTATTATATAATTATAACTTAATAGTATTATACTATATAATATTATAAATTATTAAAAGAAATATAAAAAACCTAATGATTTGTAGGGATGGACACGAAACCGAAACTATTTCGGTTTCGTCGATTCGAGAAATCTACCTTAGGCTTGGTCCGAGTGGGATTTTTTATTTTGTTTTTTAAATCTTAAAACACTTGTGTCACAAAAACTAAGTCAAACTATACATATTTATTGTTTTTTTTTTTTTTTTTTTTTTTTTTAAATGCTCGCATACAAACATGCAATAAAGTCACACGCACTTATCTAATTCATTTTATGAAACCGAAACGAAACTATCAAAGTTTCGTTTCGTTTCTTTTCGTGTCCATCCCTAATGATTTGTAAAAAACTAACTGTCCATGGCAGGGATCGAACCTAGAATTTTCGAACTACAGGCGAAGACGCTTAACAATGAACAAATTGAACGTAGACGGTAGACTCACATGTAACTTTTTTATCCCTACTGTACTTGAGGGATAGGATTTCGCTCACTTCGTTCGCTCATCTAATAACGTTTAAACCCTTTTAGGCAAAGCAATTAATCTCGGTACATCAATATTTAATTTCAAACTATTGTTTTTCGCAGTTTTAGCCACAAAATGTATTTGTAACTTTTTTTATAAATGACACAAGACACAGTGGCGCTGTACCAGAAGCAGGAGGTTAGGCACAGCAGGTGCAGGTGAAAACTTCGTTCTCATCACTCAATAACCAAATTATATAAATAAGGTATATTATGAATTGTTTTAAAAACTTACCTTGGGTAAAACCCAACAAGAAGAATACTTCGTAATGCACAACAAAATCACACGATAACCTAACCTCACACCACACGCACTTGATAGCTTGTTACTGACTACTGTTCACAGAGGGCGTGGGTTCGGTGGGATAGCAGTGACACGTGATCGTGAGCCATTCAGCGGCCACCCCCCCCCCCACCCAACCCTCACTTCACTTCTATTTCAAGGCAGCGCCGGACGCTCGCTTCTGACGCTCGTCTAGGAAAATAAAAATATACAATATTTTTTTGCCATCCCTTGCCCTGCGCCCCCCGCAAGCTTGCGCCCTAGGCCATGGCCTAGGTTGGCCTTATGGGTAATCCGGGCCTGGGTATAGGCTGATATTAATAAAAATATTTATTGTAAAATTGTAGAGGAAATATTGATAGAAATTATTCTATATGGCGTTAACATTTGTATGAGGTTGTCAGTTTAGCTGTAATCAAAATACAGCCAATATAATCAGCAACGGTCAGTACTACATTAGTGTACCATTGTGAGTAAATCTATAAAACATGGTGCACTGGTGTACCATGTCGTCCTAAAAATGTTAAAAGTTTTTTGGGGGTTATTTAATATAAAATTCTATAAATTGATATTTTATTTCAATAAATTTATAGAGTTATCTTTCGTTTACCGAAAAAACCCCATTTACATCAACGTGAAAGCCACAATATAATATTTTTTAATATCAAATTCTTATACATAAACCAAATTTAAGAACTTATCAAAGGTAAGTTAGGTGAGTTATTTAATATAAAATTCTATAAATTGATATTTTATTTCAATAAATTTATAGAGTTATCTTTAGTTTACAGAAAAACCCCCATTTACATCAACGTGAAAGCCACAATATAATATTTTTTAATATCAAATTCTTATACACAAACCAAATTTAAGAACTTATCAAAGGTAAGTTACGTATCATTACCAATGTACGTAGGAAAGTGGGCGGGTGGGTCAATACCACTGTACGTGTATGGGTGGGTCAAAACAACTACGTGTATGGGTGGGGGGGGGGTCCATGAATAGAGTGGTAAATACAGTGGGGGGAGGGGGTAACCAATCAGAGCGTAGCATTCTCTGAGCTGCCGTATGAGTTGCAGATTTATATCACACAATCTAAGCTTATTGCACGTACTAGTTTAACCAGCCAATACAGGATTAATAGATTCCACTGTAGCTTTAAAGAATCAAAAATTTTTATTTTTGTAAAACATTTACAAAAATGCACAAATTTACAAAAAAAGCATCAGAGTTATAACTACACTTATGTTATTACAATCAATGGTTAGGTCTTTGTGCTTCTTTTTACATAATACATTACATGAACAGCTACAATATGTCTATATAAAACAAGAAAAATATTACAAAACATAGAATATACAGGGTGGGAAAATATATGGACACGTTTTTATAACTTTTGTATGACTTCACTTGTACAATTTTTTATCATTTTTACCATATTTTATAAAAACACGCTCAATCTTAGCAAATAAACACAACTTTGAATAGATCATTTCTGCTTTGTACGGGATAGTGACTAGTGAGCTTTCTTTTTTCTTTTTGTATGAAAACTTCACTCGCCAGTTCACATGGGCTACACGCCTGTGTGCATAAACTTTATTCAACGAGTGAAGTACCGACCGCTGGCTCAGTGGGGATTCGAACCTTGGACCTTGCCCTCCGCAGTCCGAAGCCTTAGCCACCTCGCCGGCAAGGCTTTACAACCAGGTAACCAGACTTCAAACATTAAATTATGGGAGTATGTACAGTTACCAAATGAAGGATAACATCTGTAATGGATGTTTTTAATAACACACAAATAAAAAGCACCGGACTAGTGTAGCTGTAACTTAATGTTACAGTAATTCCATCACTCAAATATCAATAACATTCCATTCATATAAACTGTTCAACTCTCTCCCTATAAATATATGACAGTTGATAACTTATAACCTCTAATTAGTTTTTGCTCAATCCTATCTAAATAAGCTGCAGTGATACTATTTAGTTTGGTAAAATTTTTCAATTGGTTTCCTCCTATCTATTTTATTAAATTTACTCCAGATTAAGTGGTATCTAACCTATTCTAGTAGTTAATGTAATTTAAATTTTTTCTCTAATCATATTAGCTAACCCTTGTTTGCTATATCAAAGCTAATATTGTTGTTCCTGTTTGTGACTTGAACCGACTCATGTTTCTATCAAGCAATAATCAAATAGATAGTAATCAAGATTTCTTATTATTTCATCACATAAGAATATCCAAGTTGAAAATGGGGGCTATTCAAATTGATCATGTGGGGCTACCCAAGTTGATCACAGAGGTAGAAAAGCTGATCACGGGGCTACTCAAGTTGATCACAGGTGACTATCCAAGATGACCTCAGATGGCTTCCCAAGCTGATTAAGTGGACCACTTAAGTCAATTATGGGGCTAACCAAGTTGATCACCTAGTTTGATCATTG
>JAQJVL010009397.1:0-16104 GCA_035578905.1 Stictocephala bisonia
TTTTTATAAACAACAATGAATATTGTTGTACAAAATAAAAAACGCTTTCTTTAAAGTGGATATACATTTATCATATATTTTACAAAACACTCTTTATTTTATTTGTATATTTAGAAAAAAACATTCTTATTTTAAAAAGTAGTTAAGAATGTATGACTTGTTTAACACTAATTTTCGTATTATGATTTGAACATTATTTTAAAAGAGTTTCAGATTCTCTGTGTACTGGTTACATTGTGTATATTAGGGTACCCAAATCTAGTTAAATAACGATATACAAAAGTTTTATTGAACTGGATTGCTATTAAAGTTTCTTATTTGAAGTTCATACATTTTCCTCTCACTTCTTCGTGGCTGCAATCAAAAATTTCTTTACAACTATGAAAAAAAAACCTATAAATTACTTTCAATTGATCAAACATATATTTTAAGAAAAGTAAACAAGATTTACTAAATGTTAGGTTAGCGATAAACAGCAGTTTTTTATCGCTTGTTGTGTATACCTGCAACGCAGTACACTAGTAAGGTTAGTTATAAGGTGAACTAATTAAAGTAGCTATCACATTGTATGTAGCTGTACAATTATAACTTAATACAACTTGAAGACAGTTGTAACATAATAAAACTTCAAAATAACAAATTGTAACATATTACAATTACATGTCAGCTGGTTTCTTGATTTGAATAATTCGTGTATTTCCATCAATAACGCGAGCATACAATCCCATGCCCTTCGCCAATTGTATGCAAATCTTCTCTTCATCACAAGTAAAATTGTCTCGCAGAACCATCGAATCTCTGTTTGGATTTTCCATAAATTCCTTTAACTGCTCTGCAATTTTGTTCCTGAAGTCCTCCTCAGCCTCATCAACTTCAGTTATCTAAAAAAAAATAATAAAATTTACAAAAATAATTGTACTTTTCCATTTTGCCTCATTTATTCTCTGGAGAGTAATTAATACTTGGAAACAACCGTGCTGAATTTGCTAGGGGAAATCGCAGTGACTCAAGCGACAAAGAACAGCTAGGGGGAACAACATTTTTTTCTAAAACTTGCTCTAGAAAGCATGGACTTCATCCCAGAGAGTGTTTTGAACGCTACCATACTATACAAAATCACAAACAATAGCAATGTTGTTTCGAGTATAATCTTGACATTATTTTGTTTGTAGATATACTGATTTTATAATCTAATTTAAAAATTTTCTTCATGCAGCTATTTTTGATGACATGGAAAAATGCTTCATGAATTTACTAAAAATCTATTCGGATCGAAATATATTATTTACAGAAAAACATTTTCATTTATTCAATATAGAACCTGAATTACAATGAAATTTAATTAGTAATAAGTTGGCATCAAATTCTCCTGGTTAGACGTAGTGTGTAGGACTACAAAATATTGTTTTATACTTATTGAGCAAATAAAATTTTCTGATATTTTTGTATCATAAAAAAAAATATATATATATAAATAATCCAGCGAAATGGGTTTTTTTCAATGCAAATGTTCACTTGATGTGTTAGGAGGAAGAAAAAGTTTGAACTAAAGGTTTAAAATCCAAAATAAAGTTTTTTTTATTTTTTACCTAGACATAAATGATTTTATAGCCAAAATAATTACAAACAGCTGTTAACATATGTGTATAGTTATTGAGAGTGGAAAAGCTTAACTTATTTCATGCTTGACAAGAAATAAAATGTTAATGATGTTGTGTAGTCATAAAACTTACTGTCATTAGAATATATAGACCAGAATCTGTCTGAGCAGTTCAGGATATATTTTCACTCCAGCCCAACAGATATTATTTATTACTATGACTCCTCGTCAGTCAATTTGACACGTATTTTGTGGCACTTCAGCTTTTTTTCTCTTACATCATTAACTACTACTGATTACATTGGTAATTTACTTACTTTAACTTGACTTGGAGCAAAACCAAATGCCTTCCTCGACATAAGCTTCTCTTGTTGCAGATGATAGTTCTTCTTTTTATCAAGCTGGACATATATTAATCAAGTGTTAATGGTAAATTATGATAAAATTAACTACCTACATTGTTCTTTTTGTTCATTCATTTTTTATTTATATCTAAGACGCCAATCGTAGAGACATGAGCAAATACGAGGGGTGAAAGCGTGTAATGAGTGTAGATGAACTAATGTAGTCATTGTTACTATCTGAGTTCGACTTAGCTCAGGAAGGAGTATTTATTAATAGCCCAATAGCCAGGGAAACTATGAAACCTACAGCTTTACGTGGAATCCGAACCACGTAGTGTTGGTCTGATTTTCAGCTTACTGACAAGTCCAACACTCAGTTCTCTTCCCTACACATCATCTGAACCTTTACTACCATCTAACATGGGCATAACAGACTTCTCTAGTAGTGTCCACGTCGATGGCAACCATTGAGCGGGACCGTTTCAGTATTAAGAGGATCGAGCATGGAACCTACCGCCTACAATCTCCCAAACACTTTATCCCCAAGTAGCTGGGTTACAGCACAGCGCCACTAGTGCCGACTTTGTCAATTCAATTACAACATATTGATTTTGATCAGCCTTATTCAATGAATCATTTTAGCTGGTAGTGTTATGAAATAAAAAACTCCAGATTAACTTGTTCACAGCAATTCATATTTATCAGTTAAAATTTTGTTTCTGATGTGCTTTAGTATTTAAGTTATAATGATCACAAATACAAATACTTTTCTTTTAACAATCAAGTAAAAGCGTGTAATTTCTTTTTATAGATATGGTAAATTAAACAGTAAATAATATTCTTTTTTTATAGTTTCATACTTAAGATTATACATTTAAATGATGTTTGAGACTTAATGTTTAGCATTAGGGGTAATCTACCGTAGCAGACTGATGAGAATCCACATCATATAACCATTGATTTTACTATTAATAGAAGATAGTTCCATCCAATGTTAAATATTGAGGCACGAAATATGGGAGCGATTGTGCTGCAACCTGTCGTCAATCAAGTTAAAGAGGTTGAAATTGCCTCCAGTTTCGACTGTTCGGTTGCACAACCTGTGAGCAGTAAAGGAAACTAAACACCCCCTCCCATTCTCTCTTCTTTCTCTAAAGACGCCTTATCGCAATCCAGTCTAGCCGTCCAGATGTTGTACATTCCAATACCCTTCCACCTTTACGTACTTACTATCAACATTCGTTCTTTATAACTCCAACAGATTTAGATGAAATTAAGAGTATTGTTAAGCTTTTAAAAATAAAAAATTAACTGGCTCTGACCAAATTATTGTACATTTACATACATAATGTACATTTTTATCTTGTATAGAAGTAAATTAGTGGTTTTGTTATGATTTTTTCTAACCCTATCATGAAATTTGAATCTCATTTGGGTTTTATATTTTGCCCAGTATTATTCTATATAAATATCATAGGCCTATTTCAATATTTATTTTGTCAAAGAAATAAATAATGTCACATTTTTTAATATTTCACTGTATTATATATTCCTGGAATAATAGCAGATTAATTTCATAATTGAAAGGAGAGTCATTGATTGGATTTGAAAACAATTTATTTTATAATCAATTACCGAATATGAAAAAAATTAATGATTGAGTACAACAGTCGATTTAATCACCTAATCGATGGTTAAAATGCAATAAATAAAGATTTTTCAGATGGGCTAAATAATATGAAAATGTTTACTTAAATCAGCAGTAATTATCGCCAGCATTGCCGATAAGTTAGCAGTATATTCAAGTGTGTCTATTTACAAATACACGGTGTGTTAATCATATAAATCAATATGGTGTTTTAATTTATTCTGTTATAATATTTCTTTATTCAATATGAATGTTACACTGAGTTTTACTGTAATAGTATCAACACAGTATTCTTTATTATTCGAAAGAGATGCAAGCAAATATAAAAACAGAGAACCCGGATAAACATTGGCAATATGGAATAACGTAAACAATTATCTAAGCAGGACGTTGTTTGTGTGTGGGACCTGAGGAAGGAGAGGGCGGGGCGGCTGTCTGGAGAATGGGAGAGTGGGTTAAGAGGAGGGAAGTGAGAGAGAGACGGAAGAGCGTGCGAGAGAGAGAGGAAATAGGGCTATGCGCATCGCAGCGTGGGGCCTCAAAACAGTTTTGGGGCCTCGCCACAACTCTCCCATATGGATGGAGTATCTCTTTATATAGTAAAATCAATGATATAACCTAGTTTGTTGATTTCAATCAGTTTGTGCTATTTCAGTCTTTTAACACTAAAAAATTCAAAGAGTAAGGAATAAAATGTTGTAAAAGTTATTGAACGTTCTTTAATATACAACACTTAATTATAAAAATACTAAATGGATTGAGTAAATGAAGAAATGTTTATTTTTTAACTATAGGTTAATTTTAGAGCAGAGGATTTCAATAAGCCACCTGATTACAGAGACTTCAGAGGGTACAAAACTCAGGAGTATTGTTGAACAGACTGATCTGGGGTAAGAGATGGATCCGGTGTTACGTTATTACGTTACGTTACCAGATAGGATTACAAATCAGTCCACTCCCTTTCAGGCTATAGTAACTCCTGCTATGTAAAGTCAAAAACTAAGGACAGAAGTGTCTATATTATTTTAACCTACCAAGGAAATAGTTGGTGAGTTTTTATCTATTTATTTATTTATTAACAATTTGTTTACAATTGTTTGGCCCCACCAAGTTACAAAAAACTTGTCGGTGGGGTCCATTTCTTCCTCTTGAAATATACAGTATTGGAATTTGTAACAATTTTAATTACTGTGGCGGTTCAGGGGCAGGCAACTTATCATAATTTTCTCTTTACAAGCAACTGCAGATCTATCCTGCTGCAAATAAATACCTAGCAATAATAAAGTAACATATGATATAAATAAATTATTAATAACCAATAACAATAAATAATATACTAGTAGTAATTTAGTAATACAAGGCGAGCAAACATACTTAACAGTAACAATAAATTAATAAACTATTCCCTACATATATCCTGTGCTTGTCACCCAATCAATGCATAGAAAACAGATAACTCATCAAGATATATGCATGGAAAAAGAAGTAATATCTCTGTGCCTGTCTCCAGACGTCTTTGGACCGTCTGTCCACCTCAAGGAGAAAGGTAAACAAGCCCTCTATCACAACAGCAACATAACCTCAAAACGTCAATGAGGTTACCTTTTACTCACCCAATCATAGTTTTACTTTTGGTGTGTTTCTTTACCCTATGAGTCAATATTTATATTATTTACTTGAATACCGTGTATGTTTAGAGTTACCAACAGTGTACAAGGTATATGATCATTGTCTTTCAAGCTAGTCCCATGTTTCAGTGTCTGTGATTTGCAGTGCTGTATGGGTTCTATTATATACCTGTTTATTTGTCAAGTAGTTAGCCTTAGTGACTGATGTGTGGAGTAAGTATTGTCACAGTGTCTTGTGTTGTAAATTGTTTTAACCAGTGTTTGTTTGTACTTAATCATTAGTGACAGTGAAGTGACAGTGAAGTAATAGTGCAGTGAATAGTGCAGTAATAGTGAAGTGATAGTGATAATGTGTTTTGTTGTTTATGGTCACTATCTGTTCTAGTGGATATCGGTTCAGGTAAGTTTATAGTTGGTCTCACATCAACAGAGTAGTCTCAGATAGCCATAGCCTAACTTTTTCCTTATAATAATTCATATTGCTAACTTCTTCAATATTATTTGGTAGCTGATTGAATAAATGGGGAACAGTATATTTTGGCAATCTTTTACCATACTGTGTACAAGGAGTTGGAGTTACATATTTAATCACTCTCCTTGTGTTAAATGTTCTACTGTACGGTATCTTATATTCACTCTCTCCAAAGTATTTAATTAACATATTAAGTATGTAAAGACCTTTAGCTGTTAATAGGCCCATGTAAATAAACTCATTATTCTCATCTATGCCTAGGTTGGGACCAATATTGCAATATTGGTAGCAACCAATATTGCTACACTAAGTTCTCCAGGAGATTAGTGTAAGCAACTGATATTTGCAAGTCTTTGGTATATATTTATAAAAAATGTCTCTACGCTTAAGAGTTAGAAACTTAAATAATCAGAGTAACTTAAAATTAATTGTTTATTGTGTATTAAGAAGGCTAAATGTGCCATGCAACTACCAATAAATATATTCATGAATAATAATGCAATAACATTTTTTAATTCTCAAACTAGACAACAAAGAAATCTACACTCAAACTATATATACAAAAATCATAAATACATACTTCCTTTAAAGCATTCCCAATGTCTTTATCAAGAGGCTTGAGGGTTTTTGCAGTCAGCAAATGTTTCTTAGCTGCATTATAATCATTAAGCATCATTTTAGCATAGCCCCAACTGAAACAAAAATTATATAAGATATCACTTTAGTGTCACTCAAATCATAACAATAAAAAATGACATTTATGTGAGTGCTTACAAAACCAATAAATCAACAAAGGAAATGATTGGGGTTTAAAGCTACAGACATAGTTTTAAACTTTGCACCAGAACTTGATAAAGATGAAACACAACAAAATGTTCACCAGTGTTGATCATCACTTCATAATAAAGCTTAATTGGGATCATTTACTCACTAATATAAATGTTTACCTACTTCCAAGAGCCATACAATGTTTACATTTCTACTGTGTTAGTGTAAATATGATGAGAAAAATATGAACATTAACACATTTTAAATTTACTATGGTAGGTACTTTTTTGGGATTAGGCCCTAGTAGGAAAATTTCTCAACGATTGGCATGAAAAACTCAATTACACAAAACACAGCTTTGTTTCAATAGCCATTTAACTAAAAAAAATAATTTTAAGGTATTTATAACCACACATTTATTATATATACATGGTAAAGAATGTATATTTCGATGAAATCTGCCTACTCAGAAATTTCTCAGGAAAACATATTCTCACCAAGTCCTGATCCTAGACTGAAAAGTAATCATCAAAAAAGTCTAAAATCCTTCATACAATATTCAGAACAGGTTTTAATTTGCTGCCAACCGACTTGTCAAGAGTATATAGCTTGGTAATGACTCATGCAGCAGCTCCTACTTACACTGTTATCAGACTTGTTTCAAGATGAACACAATCTCCTCAAAGTACAACCCATGTTAAAGGGAACTCATCCCTCCCACATTATATCATAACTTTAACAGCCAGTGAATATTTTTAAGGCCAAAACAAGAAATCTTTTCATACAAATGCATAGTAAACTTGCAATAATATTCTATAAAAGAACATTATTTTACGAGGATAAATATATGATAAACAACAAGTTCTTATTTTACCAAACAGAATTTTGCTACAACGACCTCTTTAGTACTTAACCTGAGGACCAACACCTTGAAGGTGACTTACGAGCTTTAAGTCATCCTTTTTAATGAATCATCCTAGTTTAAGAGCATTTGGGCTGTATAAAAAGACGAGATTGTTCAAGAGTCACCCATCCAAGGAACAACCAGACTTCATGTTGCTTGATATTGTTATCTTGACCTCCAGTCAAGGCCCATTCCAAACAAAACAAATCGATTGACCTCAAACAGAGATGGTTTTCAGCTCATGCTTACGTAATAATTGAACAATTAGTCTGAGTGTGTGGCAGTGTTGTTGCTAACCATATTAGAAACGAATATTACAATAATTAATATCAGCTGGTAATAATAATTGAGATTTGATACATGTTATAGACAAATGTTTGAGTTGGCTGTTTTCATAAAAGAACCTCCTCTTCTCTCCTCATCTAAGTCCAGCTGTTACTGGCCATGAACACAGACTAATTGTTCAGTCAGTATATAGGAGGGGAGGAGAAAAATGTTGAGGGTAAAATTTCACTTTTTGTAATCATCACTTTCGATCGGGTTGCAAATATAAAAATGTGCTCAAAGATTATGAAGCAGTTAAAATTAATGTTACTAACAAATTCTAGGTCTTCGGGGTTCGACCACGTCAATGGGCTATGTACAAACATTGCTGACGTTTCGGCCAAATTACAGTAGGCCATCCTCAGGGCGAGACGATCACAGTCACAGAATTTGAAAATTTGAAGTCCTTGACTCAAATTCTGTGACTGTGATCGTCTTGCCCTGAGGATGGCCTACTGTAATGTGGCCAAAACGTCGGCAATGTTTGTTCATAGCCCATTGACGCGGTCAAACCCCGAAGACCTAGAATTTGTTAATGATAGTGACAACCGTGGAAGCCTATCCATGAAGAAAATTAATGTTGTAGTAAGTAATATTAAAGGAGCAGTTCTAGTAAATAAACTTATCATTTTCAGACAGTACCAAATAAGTGTTGCGTTATTTCCAAAATCTCAAATGTATGTTAATTATGGTATTTGAACTTGATATTGATAGTATTGTGACGGCCCGTTAATTTATTGAATAAATAAATGAAAATACCACCTTTGTGGGCCGTCTAAATAAAATAAAATAAATTACACCCTCTATTTGTTTTTGTGTTTTAATGTAACTTCAAATTCAATAATAATAATTAAATTATGCCTCCCTTTAGTTTTTGTTACACCATTTTAAATTAATATGAGTGAATATTGGGTTCAGTGGGAAAGGCAAAAAGCATTGATTTATCTGTACCAGGCCAGTATGGAATGTGGTGGCGTGATGTCACGTGATTTCCAATTGCAGCCCACGACTCGAAAACTGAGAGATATTGTAATGTTCCAGTAACCCTAACATGCCAATGTTAGTTACTTGCTGAATCGTTCAGGGCTGGAGTGCAGCACCATACGGCCTAGAAAGTCATACGATTAAACGTTCTTTCGCGTGATTGGTTGACAATATTTCTAATACTGGCTTGGGGATGAAGCCAGCCGTCTCGGTCTGTCTGTCTGCAATCGTGAGTACATGTAGTAAGTAGCGTGGTTTCCCTTTGATTCCCGGGCTTGCATGTCTGTTCAATTTATGTAAATTCGTGTATTAGTTTTCAGTAACCATGTTTAATTTGTAACCGTAACTAAATTCTAAATTCATTTAGAGACAGCACAGACAATGGCAAGCGCCGTTAATTATTAATTGAAATTAGATTTGTTGGAATTTAAATTGTTGTATCTTAGAATAACCACGTTGTTAACAAACTACAAATTATAATAATTTTATATTGTTTATTTTAAAAGATTTCATACTAACTGTGAACTTGTAAATTAACTTGTGTCAAGGTTCTAGCTTCACTAAAACTTATCAATTTTATTAATAAAACACTCATATTACTTATAATTGTGTTGCTGTTTTCAATAAAAAAAAAAGAAGCTCCCAACCGATCCATCTATTAGGCCAACCAGCACCACGTTTTAGGTAATATTGTGTATAATTCATTAAATTCAGTATACGGAATACACTCCGGTAAAGTCCGCGAACCCAGTCAGTGTGGTGAACCATCAGTTTTTGTGAGTTATTTCTCCAGCTGGTGTGTAAGTACCCTCATCAAGGTGGCAGGTGTTACAAATGGTGTCAGGTGTGGGGTGTGTTTGCGAAAATAACACCAATAGGAGTTTACTGTGAGTATGTTCCAATTTAATTAATAGCATAAAGTGGAGTCACACCTTTAATAAGTAATGAGTAAGTAAGTGTACTCTAAGTGCACCAGTGTTGTATTCTGGAAAAGTAATTTAATTAAATACTTAATTTGAAGATTAAAGTAATTACAAAGGAAATATAAGTTTTTTTCAAAATTTTAATTTTAATTATTGAATAATTTCGAGGTGAATAATTGAATGAAATGATTTATAATCTTGAGGTGTTGACTGAATTTAAATTTAATTGTTAGAATTGTTATATTTTAAATTGTACACTAATGAGGTGTAATCATAGCCTGTCTAGGTACCGGTAAATTGAGGGCACATGCTTATAAAGCTGGTGACAGTGAAATTATCTGGTTATAAGTAATTGTGAAATTGGTTGTAGTAACATTGTTGGTTAATTTATATTGTTTAACATTGAGTTGATTGTAAGTACTGTAGTGTGAAACCAGATACTGTCGTACTATAAGCATGCAGGTCGAATCAATTGAGAGATAAGGTGAAAGATTATACCCACTTTCAGCATAAATAAATATAAGTAAAATATTATTCTAAGATACAGTCCAAAGTGATTAGGTACTAAACAGTGTTTTATAATTTTAAGGAATTATAGTAAAATGAGTGGGTGTGCTAATAAACCAGTAGCTTGAATAAAATTAGAAAGTTGAAATAATAAGTCAAAGGGAAAAATAAGAGAACCGCTTTTTGTATTTCGAGAGCAAGCTACCCACTGCACTCTTAGGGCTTTGTGATCATACATTGAATGTCATATTAGAATATATTTGTTGTACTGCGCCATTTCATATTTGCATTATCTCGAGTAGATTTCTCAATAAATTACTATGGCCGGACGCGTGAGCCTTGGGGGACGGGATATGGAGATCCAGGATGCAATAAACGAACTGCATCAACAATTAGCTACTGTAGCTTCGGCAGCTGAGGAAGTACCACCTTTTGAGGATCAGCTGGACCGAACTATGAAGGGAATAGTCGAAACGGCAGGAACGAAGCCGGACTTTTCATTAGTGGGGACAATAGTAGAGTTCGATGGAGATAAGCCGGACGAAGTTTATCGTTTCCTCCAAAGTATCGAGGATGTTGGAGAATTAAGTAATTGGGGAGACACAGAGAAACTAAAAATAGCCAAACTAAAGTTGAAGGGGAACGCGCAGAAATTCATAATGGGAGAAGATCAGGCTAAATTAGGTAACTATGAGGCGTTCCGAGAATCTTTGATTCAGCGTTTTAGCGACAAAGCACCGCAACAGTCATACTACCAGCAACTCTCAGTCGTACAACAGCGACGAGGCGAAACAATTGAGGCTTTTGCCGACCGTGTTAAATGTCTCAATGAAAAGACAGTGCGGGTGACCGCGAATGCTGAAGTGAATAAGGCGTTGCGTGAGGAAGGAGATAGGCGGGCGCTTGACTCGTTCGTGAGAGGTTTGGTGGGCCAAGTAGGCGAACAAACGCGGCTAAAATTCCCAACCACCATACGGGAGGCCATTACCACCGCCGTGGCAATTGAATATCTACTAAAAGGAGGTCAGTCTACTGCGGAGAAGAAAGTTTTCCAGACAGAGATGACATGTTTTAAATGCCATCAGAAAGGGCACGTATCGCGGGACTGTAGAAGTCAAGGTGGTGGATCGCTGCGAAATAGTGTGTCATGTTGGCGATGTGGGAGAGTCGGACATAGACAACGCGACTGTCGCGTGCGCTTGAGCGCAGACCACCAGCGTTCGGGAAACGAATCAGGGGCCAGTGTGAACGCCAACACGACCCCCCGAGACTAGGAAGCGCTGTATATCAGCGACCCAAACAGGCGGTGACCAGACAAATTATCGGGGAAAAACATGTACGAATTGTGCCAGAAATTAAAAATTTAATTGAGGAACTAGTAACAATAGGACAAATTGAAGGGGCTGAGGGTAAGGTGCTGATTGATACTGGGGCACAAGTATCTCTAATAAAAAGGGGAGCTTCTTCTGCCAAGTTGAGCGAACCTGATGTCATTATCCGGGGAATATCAGGGCAAACTTTAAAGATTTATGGCCGACAAAAAATCACACTAAATTTAAAACCAGGGGTTAAAGTACCGGGGAATTTTGTTGTTGGAAATCTACCTAAGGGTTATCTGGCTGTATTAGGGTGTGACATCTTGCGTGAGGGGAACGGTAGTATTCATTTGGAACAGGGCGTGCTTAAGCTTTTCGGGCAGGAGGTTTGGTTGAACCAACTGTCGAAGGGGGAAGCGGTACCTGACCCGCATCGTTCCATTAGAACGAAGTACAACAATACCGTGTCCCAAGGGATTAATAAACCGACCCATTATTCAGTAGAGAGTTCCGCATACTGTGTGGCTAACAATACCGTGCCAGCGCGAAGCGAGAAGTTAGTTCGCGTGAAACTAAGTAAGAATAAAGCAGTACAGGGAAACCTAGAGGGACATGAAGTCATAGTAGAGCCTGTTGACTTAACCACACACGGGGTATACTTAGCTAGGACTCTCACCAAAGTTGTGAAGAATTGTTGTTGGGCAAAATTGGTTAATGTAAGTAACGAGGAAGTGGTTGTACCAGTGAATTTAAAATTAGGATCAGTCGAGACAGTAGCTAGATTGACCAAGTAGAACCACAACCTGTAGAAAAATTTAAAGTTTACATAGTAGCGGATAGTCATGGTAGAGGTATCCTTGAGTTGTTGGAGGAAAGACTTCCAAGTAATTTTGAATTAAAAGTGGAATTCGTGCCGAATGGAAAACTACAACACCTTGTATCTAAATTAGCGGGCGAATGCCAACACACGAATGAACGTGATATCGTAATTGTAATGGGGGGGACCAATGATGTAGACACACGCGCAGAATACCAATCAACCATGCGGCGAGCTATGGAGATGCTACCTAACCAGTGCAAGCCTAAACTATTTTTTTTTGTACCATTCCAGATAGACATGATGTAGATTTACAGAAGCACATAGCAACAGCAAACAACCTGTAGAGAAAATTAATAAATACCACTTCCAAACACAATACAAAGAATATCTGTTTGATCAACCTTAAAACTCAGTTCAAACGAAAACATTACACCAAACAGGGCTTACACTTGAATGCAGGGGGAAAGATAAATCTTGCTCAGATATTTAAATCAGCCATATTGAAACACCATTCAGAAGTAGGGCGGAAAGTGAACCGTATAGTGCTTTGTGATAAACAAGAGTTTGAGTCAAGTTTAACTGAAAAGATAAAGCACCTCGACAGTAGTGTCCAGGGTCAAATACACGCTGTTTTAAGTAAATATAAAAACATTTTATCGTACAATGAGGAACAGCCTCTCGGTTGCACATCGGCAGTAAAACACACAATAAATACGGGCAATGCCCCGCCATTGTATAAAAAAGCGTACAAGGTGCCATTCCACCAGAAAACCATTTTAGACAAATTAGTACAGGATCAGTTAGATCAGTGAATAATAGTACCTAGTCACAGCCCATGGGCATCACCCGTAGTCATCGTACCAAAAAAGTCAGCAGATGGTACCACTAAGTGGCGTTTTTGTGTGGACTTCCGGGGTGTAAATGCGTTAACAGTGCCAGATGTGTATCCACTTCCGAATATCACCGAAACACTAGACAGTTTAGGCGGATGTCGATATTTTACCACCTTAGACTTAAGGAGCGGTTACCATCAGATTCCTATGGATGAGAATAGTAAAGCCAAGACAGGTTTCAATGTTCCCGGAGGTCACTACGAGTACTCAGTTATGCCCTTTGGGTTATGCTCTGCACCAGCGACCTTTCAAAGGTTGATGGACTCCGTTTTAATGGGTTTAAAGGGTGAAAAATGCCTAGTTTATCTTGACGACATAATTTTGTTCTCCAGGGATATCAAATCACACATTCAGTCGCTGGACGAAGTATTAGGAAAATTGCAGGCCGTAAACCTTTGTGTGCAGTTGAATAAATGTAAATTTGCAGTGGGGGAAGTAGATTATTTGGGGCATAAGATTTCAAGTAGAGGTGTCGAGCCAGACAGTGCCTAAGTGCGAGCGGTGAGAGAGTTCCCAGTGCCCAAAACCGTGAAAGATGTGAGGTCTTTCCTGGGTTTGGCCGGATACTATCGCCGTTTCATTGAAAGTTTTACAGAAATTGGTAGACCATTGTTTGACCTTACGCGCCAGGGTACTGAGTTCAACTGGACAGAGAATTGCCAAATTGCTTTGACCAATTAAAACAAAAATTAATGACTGCTCCAGTATTAGTGTTCCCTTCGTTTGATAAGCCGTTCATTTTATCTACCGACGCCAGTAAACAAGCTTTAGGAGCCGTGCTATCTCAAGAAATAGACGGGCAAGAACATCCGGTCGCGTACGCGTCACGAACTTTATTTCCAGCCGAGAAAAATTACTCTACCACCGAGTTAGAATTGTTGGGTCTTGTTTGGAGCACCAAATATTTCAGGTGTTATTTGCTAGGGCGACCATTCAAAGTCATTACTGACCATGCAGCTTTAAAATGGATGCTGTCATTAAAAGACCCGAGTAGCCGGTTAATGCGGTGGGCATTAAGACTAGCCGAGTTCGACTACACTGTAGAACACAAAGCGGGCAAGCGACACACCAACGCTGACGGGCTCAGTCGCGCCGTGAATGTAGTCAGGCAAGAAATTAGACCCATTATCGACCTGGAAAGGATCCGACAACTTCAGCGAGATGACCCGCACATTCAAGACCTTAGACAAGGCAAAAGTTTTAGGATGAGCCCTGAGAAAATATTGTACAGGCAAAGTGGTGGATTGAATAGGATAGTTGTACCCGCGACATTGGTGGCCGAGGTAATTCGCCTGAATCACGACCTGCCTACCGCTGGGCATGCAGCCGTTGCTAAAACGCTAGAGCGAGTTAGAGATAAGTTTTGGTGGAAGGGCATGGAAAAGGACGTGCTAGATTATGTAAGATCGTGTCGCAGCTGCAGTCAACGTACCAATTACGGAAAGACGAAGGCACCATTAGGCAACATCTTCAATGAGCCTACTAGTCCTTTCGAAGTAATCGCAACGGACATTGTGGGGCCGTTACCCATCAGCGAGTCACGTAACATATATATTTTGAGTGTTATGGACCACTTCACGAGGTACTGCGAATTCATCCCATTACCAGATCAAACAGCCGAAAATGTAGCGTGTGCTTTAGTCCAACGCGTGATTACTAAATTTGGAGTGCCAAAATCGTTAGTTACGGACTCAAATTTTACATCTGAATTGATACGACAGCTATGTAAATTTTTGCACGTGAGGAAAATTTAAACCACCGGATTTCATCCACAGAGTAACGGTCGACTGGAACGTGTTCATGCCACCATCTCTAAAATGCTTAGCCATTTCGTTAACAGACAACAGACGGACTGGGACGAATATTTACCATATATAACTATGGCCTACAACTCGCAAGTACATGAGAGCACAGGTTACTCTCCTCATGAGTTAGTTTTTGGAAGGAAGATGGCGGTTCCATTAGAAGCGGATTTGACAATTACAGATAGCACCCTATTGTATGACAATCACGTTGAAGCCCTCCGGGACAAGCTTAAGCAAGCGTATGAATTTGCCACGAGTTGGAAATCGCGTGCCAGAGGCCGCAACGAGCGTCAGTACAATAAAAAGGTCAAACAATCAATGTACCACGAGGGACAGTTAGTGTTGCTACATACCTCAAGTCTTGGTCGCCACCGGGTCAAAAAGTTAGCTAGATTGTGGAAAGGGCCGTATAAGGTCATGGAAGTAATATCACCATTGAACGTGAAGCTCCGAATCGGTACACGAGAAGTGATAATCCATGTGAATCGGATTAAGCCATATATCACACGGAAGCAGGATAGAGACGAGGGATGCTCGAGACCGTGTGAAGAGGAACGTGAGGAACGAATGACAGTTGAGGACGACTCGAATAGCAAGCGAGACGATAGTCCGAGTGTGCCCAGAATGGCTCCATTAGCCCCAAGTAGGGTAAGTGAGCACTCTGGCACACAAAGAAACCGGCGAGAGCGCCGAAAGCCCGCAAAATTTGATGATTACGATTTAAATGGAGGTACTGATTAGAAGGATCAATTAAAGTATGCTCGCCATTGCCTAGCAATGAATTTGCTAGCCTTGCGACATAGTGTATAAAGTTAAGAGTAATGTTTTGCTTAATTAATGTGTAGACTGATGTGTGTATTAAATAGTAAACTAGTGGAGGTAAGAATATATTTTAGACTTAAGGGTAATCCTTGTTCTCTTATGTAAGGGCATGAGGCAGCTCCAGCAGACCAGGGTGCGAGACTGGGCGGTGAGAGGTGACCAGGAGAGAGAGAGGGACAGAGGGGGCGTCAACTACTGCCTCGGCCAGACGCAACCAAGGGCGGGTCGAGCCTTGTTGGCCCTTCCTAACCCACTGGCCACCAGCTGATTTATGTAGCCGCTGCCTGATCAACATTCTTGGCCTGGCCAATGGACTGCAGTCCCTTGAGTATTAACGAGAAGTATT
>JAQJVL010009398.1:0-16159 GCA_035578905.1 Stictocephala bisonia
CACTTTATTTATCGACTATATAGCGCAATACAATAACACGCAGTACAGACCTACAAGAGAAGGTATGCGCATGGGTGCGAATTATCATAGGCGAACGGTATCACGCGCCTGATATGGTAGTTAGACGCTCGGCAAACAAAGCCATATGCTAAACCCCTTATGGCCACATTTCCATCCAATGTGGCGCTGACGTTAATAAGGAGTGTGGACCGAGATACCGTAACGCTAATACTCGCGCATTCCAACACCCATAGGCCCATGCATCACCGAGGGACGTGTGAATGTGAGGCGCACCACATATTTTACCCCAACACTACTAGTAGGTCTTGTGTTGTCATTTACTCACTGGTTACACGAGAAGTAGGTGCCTTTAGAAGGACATAATCTATGGTGTAGTGAGTGACTGGTTGGTAAGGCAGAAATATTAGAAAATACATGAAGAATCTAGTTTTTTGAAGTAAGAAAGAAATATGTGTAATTGTAATGACTCACAGGTGAAAAATTGACTGTTTTGGAATTTATTTATGGAAGTATATTACAATTTTGTATCGAGGTTGACCAATGTTACCGTTTTTACGACTTGTCTAAATACCAGGAGAAATATTAGGATAGGCCTGCATTTGTAAATTTATAAATAGTGAAGTTTAGGTTTAACTATTTTAGACTAATTATTAATGTAATCATATCTTGTGAATGAAGTTCAAAATTTACATGAAGCCAGTAATAGAAGTAATGGTTGAGTCCAGGTTCAAATACATTATATTGAACCTTATATCACCCACCATGTATCGAGTTGAACATTAAAGTACGTAGCTTGATCAGCGGCGATTTCCAATTTAATTTATGTCAATTCAATAGATACCTTCAAAACTCCTCATTTGAGGTTATCTATTGTACATTTAAGGCCAGAATATGTATCAAATTTAAGAATTACTATACTAGTGTCACACAGGATCACAGTCACTTTCCAGGATAGTTAGCTTTTCTGGTCCATATTTTTCATACAAGAACTTTAATATTAGTATAGGAGATCTAGGTCACTAATTAGAAGTTACCATTAGTCAGTGTAGCTAAGTGCTCTACTTGAAGTTACCTCCGATGGAGTTGTCCGCCACTATGTTCCTAAGATATCACCCATTGTGAGTTACTTTACTTAATAACTTAGTCTACCACCCTCATAAAGATACGAAATTTGTGACCACTCGTTGGTTTGAAGTCTGGAGTACAATACACTGAACAGTACTGGAAGTGTACATGAAACGGAGCAGTGACCGGGAAGTCACGAGGGGTCTCGCGGCTGGGTTCAACACGTGTCTACGATGGGGCCAGAGTTATTGCTGGCAATAGCATGTGTACTGAGTCACGTGTGAGCATGGCGGAACAGACAGGTGTTTGGGCTGTTGGACATATGGAGTACAATACACTGACCAGTACTGGAAGTGTAATGATACGGAACAGTGACCGGGAAGTTACGAGGGGTCTCGCGGCTGGGTTCAACACGTGTCTACGATGGGGCCAGAGTTATTGCTGGCAATAGCATGTGTACTGAGTCATGTGTGAGCAAGGCGGAACAGACAGGTGTTTGGGCTGTTGGACATATGGAGTACAATACACTGACCAGTACTGGAAGTGTAATGATACGAAACAGTGACCGGGAAGTCACGAGGGTCCCACGGCTGGGTTCAACACGTGTCTACGATGGGGCCAGAGTTATTGCTGGCAATAGCATGTGTACTGAGTCATGTGTGAGCAAGGCGGAACAGACAGGTGTTTGGGCTGTTGGACATATGGAGTACAATACACTGACCAGTACTGGAAGTGTAATGATACGGAACAGTGACCGGGAAGTCACGAGGGTCCCACGGCTGGGTTCAACACGTTTCTGTGTGTGTTTTGAGTCATATTTGAACATGACGGAGACAGACAGGTGTTGGGGTGCTGGACATCTGGAGTAGAATACCCTGAACAGTACTGGAAATATACAGGAGGCGGATTAATGACCGGAAAGTCACGAAGGTCCCGAGGCTGGGTGCATTGATTTTATACACAAATCGATTTCCCATCCAATGTTAAATATTGTGTCTCAAAATATCAGCTGTTTTTGTGGTCCATTGTGGAGCGCTAGTGTAGTCCCATGTAAATGTAATGCAGTGTAAACGAGCTGTGGTTGCGGGCCACACAAACTAACAAAATTACTGCCACAAATATTCTTATTAGATGGTTTATCTATTGTAGGTTTATATAATGGTAAAAGACACGTCTGTGTGTGTTCTGAGTCATGTGTGTGAACATGACGGAGACAGACAGGTGTTGGGAAGTTGGGCATCTGGAGCACAATAAACTGAACAGTACTGGAAATGTACAGGAAGCGGATTAGTGACCGGGAAGTCACGAGGGTCCCGCGGCTCGATAGAAGACGTGTCTGTTTGCGTTCTGAATCATGTGTGAACATAACGGACAGGTGTTGGGACTGCCGGACATCTGTACCTTCATAGAAGTGATTATTTAAATGTGTACATTGTAAGACACGTTTGACATGGAAGAACAATTTTGCTTGATAAAGAATACATTGATGAGCACTAAACATATAGGAATATCGAAAACCATCCCCAATTCCTCCATTTTGGTAGTCTGAAAACTTTATGTCGAATCGGATGTGGGAGATGCAACACAGCTTTGGACATGTGTTTTTTTTTTTTTTTAATCTTTATGCCTTTGAAATTTCAAACAATATGTGGTATGTAAAACAAAATTTTATCTTTAAAGCTCTTCTTTAAAAAAAAACGTCTAGCCAATCTAATTATGAGTAATCCGTTAAAAATATTATTTATAATGATATACTACAATGAAGACCGGTCACAATAACTGTACAAGAAACACTTATCCATAATTGTATACAACAATCCATGTCTTGGGCAGTTTAGCTGATCGTCAGAATAGTTTTCGATTAAAGCGTCCCCAGATTAATGCAGGAGAAATGTGAACGAGTAAAGCATCTCATTGATAACTGACGTTTACCGTAGAAAAGACAACCCCCGTTGTAGATAAAACTACAATGATGGCAGCACCACTAATAATGTGGCAGTAGTTCCGAACTTGAACACTCCATAAGTTAATCTTTGCAACCTAGTTGTGAGATCAGTATTTCATGATGATGGCTAACAAAATGGTGGAGAATAAAAGGATATAAGCATAGAGAAAATAAATACTGTAAAATACAATTCAAATTTTATCAAAAAGAAGAATTGAGGCAATGGTACAAGTGGGGTTTTGTGTGTGCTTGATTATGAAAGTTATGTACTGGTATGGCATGGTTGAATTTAAATCTGGGCGTGATGGTGTATGGAAAGCTAATGGACTCTTTTATTACATTCAGTACTATTTTATGGAAACTTTTGTGATCATTATTAATAAAATTGATTTACGGCTCATCACGAAGTCTCCGGGACGATTGAACAGATATTGACTGAATTTGGAGGTAGTAAGCTTTTGTGTTAGTGTGGAGACACCAACAAGGTTTTTTTCTTCTTGCTTCTCTCACTCCTTTCCGGTGGAGTAGGGGTGGCTATAATAATAATAATAATAAAGGTTTTTATTTGCAAACATTAATAATAGTTACAAAAGGACGAATTTGGGGCCACAATTAAACCTAAATGAAAACGTTATTGCGAACTAACAAAGACAAAGATAAAAGAGAAAAGTATAAACATCAATTAAAACATTGAGACATTATCAATAGGTTCCAACGATCTAATTTTATTCATAACAAGGACTAACAAAAACAAAATGCTAAGGATAACCTATTGTAATTAAATTAAGACTACACAATTTAGACTGATCGGGATTAATATGGACGCGTATGAATTTTTGAGAATTGTTTTACAGTTCTGATTTACCTAAGAGGGTAAAATCAAGATATAAGAGGTATTAAACTACGATAGTAATTAAATTAGTTTTTTATAAGGAA
This sequence comes from Stictocephala bisonia, assembly GCA_035578905.1. Lineage (NCBI taxonomy): Eukaryota > Metazoa > Arthropoda > Insecta > Hemiptera > Membracidae > Stictocephala > Stictocephala bisonia. The sequence continues at coordinate 3,968 of JAQJVL010009398.1, forward strand.
CTTCTAATTTTCTTTCTGTTATGAATTCAAATAATTTATTGAACCATTAAGCGTTGAGACAAAAAGTCTTGACTGGAAACAAGGATTGGCTAAGTCATTATGTGTGATTAAAAATACAATAAATTAAAGTGAACAAGCAATGCAAGTAAAGCTAAATACAGAATTGGCACATAAACAGCTAGGTTTATGGAATCCAAAGTTAACTACTGCGAGTTACCAGTCTGGAATTTCCAGCCATTGTCCTCAGTTCATTCATCAAAATAGAGAGGTTGGTATTATTTTTCAGTAGTGTTGGTAAACAATAAAATTTATTATATGATAGAGCGTGTGACGTTTGTAGAAAGTCGTTCTATTAAACATTTTATGTCGTTGTTCTGGATGTGTAAGAGCGATTATTGGAACTAATGAACAGACAAGGCTGTTGTTTCACAAAAGTAGGAGTATCTAAAATTTATAAAGACTTGTGTGTTATATTCCACTACGGCGAGACCAGCGTTCCGCACCATCCGCACTTTTTCGAAATTTTCGTGAGAGAGATCTTCCAGATCTTCAGGACGAAATACCGTGCCACCCGCCGATCCCGCCCGTCCGGTGGGTAACAAGCACCGCCGGCGGGCGGCAGGGAACATCCCCGGACGTTTTGAAATAACATAGTTTGAACACAGAGTTGCTTGTGTTCTCACTGAAGATGGATGTCGCAAAGCTGATCGCTCTGGTTGAAAACTACACTGAAGTGTACAACATGCGTCATCCGGAGTAGTTCAATAGTATCTGGCGTAATATTGTATGGGAAGAGATAGGAGAGCTCCTGAATCAATCAAGTATGTATACTAGTTAAATGAAAACATTATTAACTTTTTTTAAGTGGATTAAGTACTACAAATTACACAAAGACACTTGCTATCCGTCACATAGTGTTTATTAGTCCATTAGTTGGCATATCATTGAATTGAACAAATACAGTTCTGTATTTACATCAAATGTTGATATTTAAATAATGTTTACCTGAATATGCTATAGGGGCTGGGATGAATTTATTATTGTTAACAGTTTTGAAATATTCATTCCTTTTTTATTTATTCTTAAGACGCCGTTCCATTGTCGAATATGGATTTTGAATGACTGTGATGAGTGTAAATGTAATTGAATAGTTTTTGTAGCAACTATTAAACTCTCATCCTCACTATCCATTGCAGCCGAATCACAGCTCTCTTAATACTGAGGCCATCTGCTCTGGAAGTGCGGAAGTCCGTTGCCGCCCGCCGGTCATGCCGTAGTGCGCGTAGGGCTTACGATCATTAGTTTATGGGGAATGGGCAGAGAAAGGTTAATTAAGGAGATCGGACTCTTGTTAAACAAAGATTTATCGAAATCCCGGACGCTTCACTTCTTTTGCATAATAAATTAATTTGTTCCCAAGATTATTGCGCTAATTTTCTGAGATTCACCTGCTTGCTCCAATTCAAGACAAACTGAAAATGGGTATTTGAACTGTGTGTTTTGCACTATAAACACAACAAACATGACTTTGAAATGTACAAGTCTTAGGAAAAGATCCACACTTATTAATAGCTTTGAGTAAGTCTACGCTTGCAAAGGGGTAGTCTTACTTGTTTACTTGGGAACAGACTTTTAGAAGGAGGTTAGTCTATTTCGTAATCTCAAAGCTGGTGTCTAAAGACTTGCAAAAAATCCTGATGATTAATTTTATTATTGGAAGTAAATGAGCATACGTAGTAATGCATTTTATTTAGTTACTAAGGGGGAAGCGACACTTAGTAGTTATCCATCATAGGGTAGAGTTTAGTTAACAAGTATTGGATGCTGGTAGAGACATTTTGGTAGCACATGCCATCGCACGCATCTATAATTTTCCCATCCGCCCAGCCATATACAAACAGAAGTATTGACCCACCCACCCATACAGAAACCATATTCTGTAATGGTCTAAGCAAAAATAGTTAACTCAGGGATGTGCTAGTTTTAAAGAGGATGTTTTCGTTAGGGTACATGCCTTAATGTAAGTAGCCTTTTTCGTTGTAAGGGTATTGCGTAGTATATTTATTGCTAGCGAACGCCTGAAATTCTAGAAGCATTAGATGGTGCATTATCTGAGCTAACTTTAGCAACGAACTTAATGCTAGCTAAGTAAACAAATAAATAAAAATGCCTTTTATTGGAGCGTTACTCAGTATAAACTGCTTTTCAGTACAACTCAGGTCATAATACTACACTACTCTTAAACTATAAACTAAAAGTATATACAACCAGAGGATGTAATTAACCTAACGGCTTAAATATAACAATCATACATTATACTCCGTTTTAAACAGCTTCCGTATTGGGAGCGAGCGGCCGTCGCTGGCCACCGTGCACCAAAACAGATTCGGCGAGGGCTCGGCCAATCAGCGAGGGCGGTTTTGCACAGCGTTTCCGCTTAGTGTTGATTGACAAGGGATGGCTCAGTGTCTCTTGGTTCGCCACGCAGTCATCTTCCTACCTCGCTGTTTATACTTGAGTCAGTTTACTACTCGTGTGTGAATCTTTTATTTATCGAACAGTCTTTTTCAAGACTATCAAACAGTCTTTTTCAATACTAAATCTAGTGTTTAATCACTAATTGAGGTACGTTGTGGGGCACTACTGTAACGCCGAAGTTCAGTTGTTTGATTTTGTCGCTGTATATTTTGTGATGGCTGAGCCTACTGAACCCAGGAAGAAGAGAGGAAGACCTCGAATACACGAGAAACGGAGTTCTCCCTACAAGAAAATAGGACAAGGAGCGCCTTTAAGAAGCCAAGCTCGTGAGTTAGTGTTCAATGTAAGACAGTATTTTATAGAAGAAAAAGGAAATAAGGGTCCATTACTGCCAGTGGATAAGGCTGTGGATAGAGCAGCAGCCGCACTGCGCATTAACAAAAGTACAGTTGTGAGTATTTGCAAAGGAAAGGTTGAAAAAATCAATCAAGGTGAACCTTCAATATTAAATACCCCAAATAAAAAAAAAAAAGAAACATCAATAGAAGAGTAACGAGACTTGATGCTTTCGAATAAGATGCAATTCGACGTCATATTTATGGATACTATTGCAGAAAAGAACACCCTACTTTAAAGAAGCTGCAAGTCTCCCTGAGGGAAGCTGATTTATTTCGAGGATCCAGATCTTCACTGCACGCCCTTCTTCAACACATTGGTTTCAAATATGAAAAAATTAACAAAAGAAGGATTCTTTTGGAGAGGAACGACTTTGTTGCTAAGCGTTGTAAGTTTTTAAGAGAAATCAGGAAAGAATGTTTTGAAAATATTATTTGGTTGGACGAAACTTGGGTGAATACGGGCCATTGTCCAGCAAAAGGATGTTCGGATGGCTCTATAACGGGCACAATGGCTGCACCTTTAGGTAAAGGTGAACGATTAATTCTTCTGCATGCCGGGAGCTCCAATGGTTTTGTTCCGGAGTGCTGTTTGTTATTCAAGTCCAAAGGTACAGAAAATTACCATGAAGAAATGAACAGTGACACATTTCTGTCATGGTTTAAGGACACTCTGCTTCCACGGCTCAGGAACCCCACAACAATTATAATGGACAATGCGTCTTACCATTCAAAACTGTTGGACAAAGTTCCCACAATATCAGCCAAGAAGGCGGACATGAAGGAATGGCTACAAGGACACGGTGTACTGTTTGAAGAGGAATTAACAAAAGCGGAGCTTTTGGAAATTATAACTCAAAACAAACCGCCAAATCCAACTTACATCATTGATGATTTGGCTAAGAAAAGCGGACACAAAGTTATCAGACTGCCACCTTAATACTGTCATTTCAACAGTATTGAGTTGATCTGGGCTCAAGTTAAGGGATATGTAGCAAGGAACAATAAGCTGTTTAATCTTACAGAAACAAAAAACTAACAATGGAGGCAATAGAAAACGTTTCCTCTTCTGCATGGAAAAATGTTGTAGAGCATACAAAGAAAATCATAGACGAAGCGTGGCCTAAGGAAGGCATCATGGAGCAGGACGTCGAACAGATGATTATCAATGTCAATGGTGGAGATGAAGACGAAAGCGACAGCGATGAAGAATCAGAAAACGGAGAGCAGTGTTATTTGAGTGACATTAACCCGTATGCAGGGTAACAGTAATAAAACAGCGACAGGACACAAGACTGTATAAGCTTTACTTTCGCGGACTCTGGAAGTAAATCTCTAAATCTATACATGCCTCTCAGCCTGCCCAAGGCCTTTTGCATTGTGTACGTAACATGGTCTGTAAAACTGAGATCACTGTCCAAGACCACACCAAGAGTCTTAACTTTGCTAGCGATCTCAAGACTCTGTCCGTTCAGTGATACATGCACGCCGTCATCGCTGAGGGTTTGAACAACTTCTTGTGGGGCTATGTACAGCACCCCAAACTTGTCAATGTTCAATGAGCCTCAGAATTGAGGTGCTTGAGGCAGAAGTGCTAAGTCTCAAGGGCGAGCTGCTAGTGGCGGACAGACACCACACTATTGAAGAGCAAAACCAGAACAATGACAACTGGACAATTTGCAAAGCAAAGCTTCCCCCCATTAAAATAAACAATTATTATGACCCTCTAAATAATCTAGAACCTAAATCCACAATAAAATCAATGACAATTTCAAACAGCACACGACATAACAGCAATAGCAATAACAGGAACTTCAGCAGCAAACAACACCACAAGAAAATAAATCCCAAAACTTCAAGCCAGGTTGCTAGAGCTCAAACTAGTCTTACTCCAATAACCCCGAAATTGAAAAAGTACAGTTTTAATAAGATAGTAATTGAAGGTGACAGCCACGCACGTTACCTAGCGACAGTTATGCGGCAGCGCATCAGCCCCGACATACAAGTAAGTGGGGTGTGTAAGCCGGGGGCTAAGCTCTTAGAAGTCGTTGCAGGAGGCCCTCCACTGCTTGGAGGCTGCAACATTCTGATCGCTGGGACGAATAATGTGGCAGCTGGCGAATCTCAAACAGTCTGCAAAGATCTGGAGGAAACCATCACGAAGCGAATTAGCTCGACCAATATCATGGTAGTAACCTTGCCTCATCGCCATGACCTTCATCGACAGCATCCAATCAATAATCTTACAGCCGAGGTTAATAAATCCATCTATGGTCTCGGTACTAAACTAAACTTTAAAGTGATTGATTTTAATGCCATTGGAAGACGCATGTTTACCAGGCATGGAATGCACCTACGACTCCCAGGGAAGCGACTCCTTGTTGACCTGCTTCTGAGAAGTATATTTGAGGTAGAACAGCCGACTTCTGCTTACCGGTCCAAAACAACTTCGGACACGTCAGCTGCCTCATCCTCTGCAGTTGCAGCAGAGCCCAGGACCCTTCAGTATGAGACGTTTGCAGAGGCCCTTAAGCAACCACCTCCTGTGAATAGCACTCTTAATATTACCAAGAATCCTTTCTCAATGGGACAGTCACTCCCAACTGGTGAGTTTAACATCAGTGAGCAACCTGCGTTGGTGGAGAACATGTCGAGCCCTGAGCTGTTAAAACTAGACGAATATCCGTCGGGAAACGCACCCCAACAACCCAAGATCATGTGACGTGATGCACAAAAAGAGTGTTAGTCTACACTCTATGCCTAGCTTTAATCCTAGTTTAAGTATTAAATTTGCTAAGAAATGCCCAGTGTCTTCAACAGATTCAACTATAGCTAAATTATGTGTAATGCTCTTAAACGCTCAGTCCATAAGAAACAAATTAAATCAGTTGTCTGTTGTAGTAGATGAATCAAATTGCGATATTGTTCTTATAAATGAACACTGGTTGCACAATACTGAAGTCTCCCTGTATGTTCCTATAGGTTTTAAATTAGCAGCTGCATTCTGCAGAGAGAATGCATATGGAGGTGCCTCAATTCTCATTAAAGAAAATATTGGGTTTGAAGTGATTGATATCACTCACTTAACAGAGATTGCGTCTCTTGAAGCTGTTTGTATATGTGTAAATACGTTTAATGTTGTCTTCATATCTGTATATAGGCCACCCTCTTTTGATTGTACAACGTTTCTAGTTTATCTTAGAACTTAGGCTTAAGCGGCCGGTGTCATAACTAGAATCTACAGTTTCCGGTGACAACCGCGTCAAGGTACTATCTACAATATTTACAAGATGACCAGACGTTTCGCCCATACTGTGATGTGGCATGCTCAGTGGTTTCTCTGAGACTGAAATCGGCAAGTGACCTTCCAGCTTTATAACAGGTGGTGGGGTGGGGACTGGTTAGCAGGTATGCTGGAGGGGGGCGGAGGCACGACCCACGTGACCTTCGGTCATTGGCCGAAAAATCAATATGGCTGACTCTTCCATTTTATTTCAATTTACTTAAAATGGGTTCCCATGTTTTTGGCAGCCGTATACTATCATCCTTATTAAAATTATTTCTTCTTTTATATATTTCTATGGCTTCCCTTACGATTCTCGGGTAGTAATGTGGGATATTGGCAAGGACTTTAGTTTTGTCAAATAAAATTCCATGATTACTTTTTGTGCTATGTTCAGCAACAGCAGACTTTTCCGTATCTTCATTCTTAGTATGCCTTATATGTTCCTTAATCCTTGTGGAAATTAACCTCTTGGTTTCCCCTATGTAGACTGACCCGCAACTACAAGGTATTTCATATACTCCAGGCATAGCTAGTGGAATTTTATCTTTGACTGGCCTCAGAAAATTCTTTAATCTATTCGGTGGCTTGTAAATGGTTTTTATATTTTCTTTACTTAATAGCCTGCCAATCTTTTCCGTTGTTCCCTTTATGTAAGGTAGATACGCCTTTTTTGAGGTATCCTTATCTTGTTTTGTATCTACTCTATTGTCTTTTTCTTTCCTCTTCAACTGTTTTCCAATAGTATAATTGATTTCTCTAACTGAATATCCATTCTGTTTTAATGTTGAATGTAATATTTGTCTTTCTTTCTTCCAACTATTTTGGTCTGAAATGTGAATGGCTCGATTGATTAAAGTGTTTAAAACTGCATTCTTCTGTGCCGGAAGGCACAAATAGAATTCATGTGTAACATGGTCTGAGAAACTAAGATCACTGTCCAAAACAACACCAAGAGTCTTAACTTTGCTAGCGATCCCAAAACTCCGTCCGTTCAGTGAATCATGCACTCCGTCATCGCTGAGGGTTTGAACAACTTGCACTTGTCAATGTTCAATTGAAGCCCATTTTTGACTGACCTTTTGCATATGTTATCTAAATCTGAGTTCATGGCATCAATAGCCATCATGATCAGTTCAGGCTCAAAGGACAGATGCAACTGTTTGTCGTCCGCGAAATCGTGCTCAACTGCGTTCAGCGCAGGACATGGGCGGTCAGCCGTGTAGATCACAAAACACTTTGGCCCCAAACGACTACCCTGTGGAACACCGCGCACTCTGACGAGTGGTTTTGATGTTTGGCCCCCGTGCCTGGTGACCTGCTGCCTTTCGCCAAGATATGAATCCATCCAGTCAATTGAAATGTCGTCAAACCCGTAAAATCGAAGTTTTGCTAAAAACATTTCTACACTCATTGAATCAAAAGCCTGGGAGTAGTCAAGAAATACAACAATACTGTACATCCCCTTGACTCTTGCATCATATAAATCTTCAAATAAATTCACCAGTGATGTAAAAGTGCTATGATTACTCCGAAACCCAGATTTTAATGTCGGCAATATGTTCTTTCTTTCCATATACTCTCCCATTTGCATATCTACAACCTTTCCTAATATTGTTGACATGGCTGGTAGGATTGAAATTGGTCTTAGTTGCTGAACACTTGTTGGTGCTGTTACTTTTGGCAGTGTATGCACTATACTCATCTTCCACGCTTTAGGGAACTCTCCTTTCCTAAAGGACTCGTTCACGAGGTGAGTTATTGCTTTCAGTGCGTAAGGGCTCACAGCTTTTATCATTTCAATGCTTATACCATCACTGCCCACTGCCCTGGATTTGATTTCATTCATAATTTTTTTGACTTTATCCTCAGTCACCAAGGAAAAACTAAAACCATCTTCAACATTTTCTCTCTTATTCGACAAAAAGTAATCAAGTTCATCAGTATTAATATTACTACCATGACCCATGCTAACAAAGTATTGATTTATTTCATCCACTCCTATATCCATTTTCAGGGTGTCGTTATGTTTTCCAGATATCACACCGCTTTTCTTTATACAAGACCAGAATTCTTTAGGATCTTTACTAGAGGCTAGTTCTTCAGAAAAGTATGACTTCTTTACTCTTCTAATAAGGCTGTTCAACGTATTCCTTGCTTTTCTATAGCTCGCCCAGTCACCATTGTTACGGGTCTTAAGAAATATGCTTCTAAATTTATTTTTCACATTAGTTAGGTTTTTTATCTCTTCGTTTCTCCACGGTGCTTTCCTTTTTGTAACTCTTTTGCATACAATAGGAGCTTGTTCATCTAATATTTTCTTTATATTGTCTGAAATAAAATCAACTATATTGTCTACACCTTCAATCAACATATAGCCTTGCTAACTCATATAGCCAGAAGTAAAACTACTGAATAGAATGCAGGAAAATCAGTTTAAATCACCTTTAAAATTGGCGTCAAGAGTTACTCTTTGGTAATTTGTGGGATAGGATAAACAGTTGGGCTTAATCAGAAGATGAATTATTTGCGTTGCTCCATAAGATGCGTATAGGTCAACAATATGGTGTCCAAGGGCCCCAGACCAGCGCGTGAACAACCTAGTTTACGTGCCTAGGCTTGTTAGGTGCCCAGAGAAATATTCCGACAGCAACCATTAAAGCAATTTTAAGCCTCCAGCTCTCGGTACCTTAATAAAGGAATATATTATTGCTGTCAATAGAGTACGATGTATGTAAACTGGAAATACTACCAGACGAGCAGACACGCTACCCTGCGATATAGTGGTTGTACGACTAGATATTGTGGCCAGACTAAATTATAAGATCACGTACGATCTTAATTCCTTATCAAAATATATAACAGCGACATGTGAGGACCAGATCGTGGGCGTTAAAATCCGTGTCTGCCTGTATAACAGCGACGAATAAGGACTAGATCGAGGATCTCAAATTCTGTGTCTGACTGTATAACTGCGACAAATGGATATCCGTGAACCAGCAGTTTGCTAAATTCAATTATATTTTTGACATTATTTTCTTTCGTCCTTTCCACTTTTTAAGAAGAAAGTGACGGAATCTGTTTGGCCTAAGTGGCTCACTGGTCATGTCTCAGAGAGCCGCCGCCATTTACTTTATGGAGAATCAGAGTTATAAAACAGTATAAAACTCCTAAGAAGACTACATCGTGAGCTTATCAACGAGTCCAAATCTACTCAGGCCCATTCATCAATATCTCTAAGCCATAACCCAGCGAGAGCAATTTGGAAGATTATCAACAGCAACAGCTCGGCAATTAAATAATCTTCTAATATCATAAGTGAGCTTGAGTCTGAGGTGGAAATTATTAATGATCCTTACCAAATAGCAACTGTCTTTGTTGACAACTTTTCTAATACATCTGAAAGGCTTAGCTAATCCATGACATCAAACCCCGCTATTATATGCCTTATAAATTCTGGTATGCCTTATTCCCAGAATTCATTCTTCGTAATGAATATAAGTATTCCTGAAACTAAAAATGCTATTATTTCCTTAAAACAGATGACTTTTTTCAACTTTCTAGTTCTTTCTTAAAATACTAGTTCATGAACTAGCCCCTGTTTTAACCAATCATTTTAATTATTCTATATGTGAGGGTGTTTTCCCACATGATTTAAAAATAACTAAAATTATTCTTGTATTAAAAAATAACTCTAGATTAGATCTAAATTCCTACAGACCAATCGCCATAACACATATAATTTCTACAGTATTTGAAAGAATAATTCACAAAAGACTGTATTTTTGTGAATTATAAACAAAATAAATAAATGTTTATCATCATGCCAGTTTTGTTTTCGAGCAGGATATAGCATGGAGTCTGCCGTTGCAAATTCTTTAAGATCAATTATTTCTTCCCTTGACTCTGAGCAACATGCCTTAGGAATTTTCTGTGACCTCAGTAAAGCGTTTGATGTTGTTGATCACCACATTCTTCTTGAAAATTTGGACCGTTGTGGTGTACGTGGTATGGCACTTAATTGGTTTCAAACATATCTGCTTGGTCGTGTTCAGTATGTTGAGATTCGAGGTAAAAATAAGTGTCATCAACTTTCCGATTTTTCTGTGGTCAAGTCTGGTGTGCCTCAGGGATCAATTCGAGGACCCCTACTCTTTCTTATTTATATCAACGATCTGCCCGTTTTGTTATTGGAACAACCAACAGTGAACGCATACCTAAATTATGCTCGTATCTATATTTGCTGATGATACGAGTATCATACTTCCTAATGCTAATTATTTATCTTTATACGAACAATTTAGCTATATTACTTCTTATCTTTCAAAATATTTTGAGGCCAACAGACTCTTTGTTAATATTTCAAAACCATCGATATTAGAGTTTCACTTCCAAACATCTTACAACGTTCCAAACCAGTATGTTATTAATGACCAGATGGCCAACTGTAATCTGTCTACTAAATTCTTAGTGATTCACATTTACAGTGAATGTTTTTTATGAATGAATGGTTTACAGTGGAATTCTCACATAAAATGTTTATGTAAGCAACTTAACTCTGCAACTTTTGCTTTGAGGCGCCTTTCATCGTTTTCTTCTAAAGATGTTCTTACGCTGGGTTATCACGATTAAGATACGGCTTGATCCTCTGGAGCTTTTGTAAGACCTCCTTCTTTAGCAAGGTTTTTGTTCTGCAGAAGAGAGCTCTTAGAGTCGTCTGGGGGGATGGAGCCTAGGGATAGCTGTGCACAGCGATTCCGATCAAGTGGGATTCTCACATTGTCTTCCCGTCTCATTTATCATTCTGCAGTTTCTGTTTTTTTCAATAAGCACATTTTCTCTTGTGCAAATCATGATCACAAGACTCGTTTCAAATGCAATTAAACTTCAGAAAAACAAATATTAAATATTTTCAGGAATTCAATTTTTTCTTTAGTCCAAACAGTTTTCATTCACTGCCAATCCAGATTCAACAAATGAAACAGTTACACTTGTTTAAAAAACATCTAAGGACACACTTGATTCGGAAAGCTTTCTACATTCTTAGGGAGGCTCTTGAGGGTAGTTGTTAGTGTAATAGGTTAGTAGTTAAAATATGTTATGTAATATTTTACTATGTTTGTACAACAATTATAACCTTATTAGATTAATTTATGGCTTACAAAGAAAACTATATAATGTTCAATTGTGTGAGTAAAGAATTTATTTACACATGTACAACAAATGTTATTATTACCTGATCTTGTCTTCTTATACATGTACAACAAATGGTATTATTACCTGATCCTGTCTTCTTACACATGTACAACAAATGGTATTACCTGATCCTGTCTTCTTACACAAGTACAACAAATGGTATTACCTGATCCTGTCTTCTTACACATGTACAACAAATGGTATTATTACCTGATCTTGTCTTCTTACACATGTACAACAAATGGTATTATTACCTGATCCTGTCTTCTTACACATGTACAAAAAATGGTATTGTTACCTGATCTTGTCTTCTTACACATGTACAACAAATGGTATTATTACCTGATCCTGTCTTCTTACACATGTTCAGTTGTTAGTGTTGGAATTATCTGTAAAAATAAACTGTATGTTTACATTTATAGTTGGAAGTAAATGACGAAGCACCATAACTTAGGTAATGTTCTTAAAAGCATTTGTTTATGTTCCACGTGAGTTGCGCGTCACGTCTGAACGAACTGTTAAGATGCTGTTTAAAGTAGGATCAAGTGTTTGTCCGATCACCTCAGCAGCCAGTGAAATAGTTGGCACGACGTGTTCCCGTACGAGGGTAAATAGACACCGTAATGTTCACACAACTGGCAAGTTTAACGTATGTCGAGTTGCGCGTCACATTTGAACGAACTGTTAAGATGTTGTGCATACGAAGATAAAATATTTGTCAGATCACCTCAGCAGCAAGTGAAATAGTTGGCACAACGTGTTCCCTGTATAAGGGTAAATAGACACAGTAATGTTAACACAAGTCGCAAGTTAACGTGTGTCGAGTTGCGCGTCGTGTCT
>JAQJVL010009399.1:0-16155 GCA_035578905.1 Stictocephala bisonia
CGGAAGGAACATTTGAGAATTTTAATTAAATGTTAAAACAATAACGCATCTGGTATGAAGAAGACAGAAACAAGTTTGATGATATTAGGAAAATAGCATCAAACGTGTACATTTTGTAGTTTAAAGATATGTCTAAAATATCATCACACGTGTACATTTTGTAGTTTAAAGATATGTCTAAAATATCATCACACGTGTACATTTTGTAGTTTAAAGATATGTCTAAAATATCATCACACGTGTACATTTTGTAGTTTAAAGATATGTCCAAAATATCATCACACGTGTTCATTTTGTAGTTTAAAGATGTCTAAAATATCATCACACGTGTACATTTTGTAGTTTAAAGATATGTCTAAAATATCATCACACGTGTACATTTTGTAGTTTAAAGATATGTCTAAAATATCATCACACGTGTACATTTTGTAGTTTAAAGATATGTCTAAAATATCATCACACGTGTACATTTTGTAGTTTAAAGATATGTCTAAAATATCATCACACGTGTACATTTTGTAGTTTAAAGATATGTCTAAAATATCATCACACGTGTACATTTTGTAGTTTAAAGATATGTCTAAAATATCATCACACGTATACATTTTGTAGTTTAAAGATATGTCTAAAGTATCATCACACGAGTACATTTTGTAGTTTAAAGTTATGTCTAAAATATCATCACACGTGTACATTTTGTAGTTTAAAGATATGACTAAAGTATCATCACACGTGTATATTTTGTAGTTTAAAGATATGTCTAAAGTATCATCACACGTGTACATTTTGTAGTTTAAAGATATGTCTAAAGTATCATCACACGTGTACATTTTGTAGTTTAAAGATATGTCTAAAATATTGAATGTATTACTGTAATTATTTTGAAAATTAATATAATTAAAACAGTATTTGTTGTATAATATTTAAACCTAAATTGTAAGTAAAATAAATCAGAGTGTAATTATTTTTATTTTAATACAAATCTTCAATTGAAGGTTCACTGTGCGTGGCTTTTATTCAACGAGAGAAATATCTACTTCAGTTAAATTGGTGTATGAATATTTAATTCTTCTGAAGTCTGATTCCGAAACCACTGAGGAACTTGGATAAGGTATTACATAATGGTTCACTGGATTTAATTATTCTCAGATATAAAAAAAATATGATTATAAAAAATGTTATATAGTGGATAACCACCTCAACGAAGGTCAGTCGATTTCTTTACCTAACCTTGATAAACTGTATATTTGTGTCGAGGCCTTTATTCTCAAGTTTTAAATTATACAATTATTCCAAAACAAGGTAGGTCCAAGTCTAGTTACTGAGTAAAATTTGTACATTTACTATGTTTGACTTTATTGTTTTACGTTAAAAAATAAACAATATAATGCGTTTATAAAAAGGAAATCATTACAGTACTTAATATATTCTTTTAAGCATAGGTGAGTATACAAAAAATAAGAAACGAATTGAAATATTAAGAAATATATGGAAATGGAGTAAAAAATTACTTTTACCTAGTTAAAATAATTAAATGTATATAACTAACTATCTTGTATTAATTTATTCATTATATTCTGAAATATATTTTTAAAAGAGAAGATTAAGATACCGTAAAGAGAAAGAAATTGTGCACATTAAATCTATTGAAGTAATGAAATTCATTAAATTTTATGTTACTGGTAGACATTTAAAGCCTTGAGACATCCATCAAGGTTCGTATTGACACAAGTTAATTGTGATTAGTGATATTTACTTCTTCATCAACATTAGGATTAGAAGTATATTTTATAACATGGTTTTACAAACTATTATGGCAAGAAAAATTATATTATTATATTTGATTTTCACCGCAAAAAATTATAAAAAATATTTGTTACTAATATATTTATTATAAATATGAAATACACTAAAAGTGTCTTTATTGATAAATATAAAACAACTAAAGTGAAAAGGTTATGGGTATTGAACCATTTATTACACTTAAATTCAAATTTACCTAAAAACTATAAATTAAAACTATAATAATACTATAATAATATTAGTTAAAATCAAAATATTGAAACTAAATATGTAAATTAATAATTTTTGTATAGTCAGGTGATGTATAGATAAATACTAAAAGAACATTAACTGGCTGAAATATGTAATCGCAGTCATTTGTTTTGAAGTAAATATATAAATTATAACGGTGGAAAAATTGACTATTAAAGTTTTCACTCTGAATTCCCTGTTAAATGCAAACATTCCCTTAAGCACATCTTCAATTGGCTATATCCAACGAGAGGCTCACGAAGCTGTCAACCCCACATTGCCCGAAACAGACCCTTAACCACAGCCATAAACTATTCACGTTGTCCAATGCCTGTCTTGTGGTTTGGTGAACTATTCAAGAGTCACCGAACATAGAGGAAATGATTAATTGAAAGTGGAAGATAGACAAACAGTCAATTACAATAGTGCATTCCAAGCCAAGTATTGTAATTTCTGCTTGAAATAAAGGCAAAATTTACGAACAAATATAAATGGACATTTTTGTTATATTGAATGGAATGTGTGTAGAGATACAACCTTAAATATTATTTTATAATTCATATTTTAAGATAATATTGTATTCTTTGTATATTAAGTTGATATTTTATGAGTTTTTGTGTCTATGTGTCCTTCATCATCAGGAGCTCTTCACTCCAGTATTTCACTATAACACTCAATCTTAATGATTGAATATTAAGGATGCTCCTGAATATTAATGACATCCTTCGAAGCCATTGCTTATAAAGACATATCCATAACTAAAAAACAGGACTTTGCCAGTCTTTAATTACGAGTAATTTGTAAAGCCCTAAGACGTTCAACATAGTCTTCTGCAGCATTAAGAAAATGTAGTTCAACTGACGTAACTGAGCCATTGTTCAATGTAAATAAATGGACCCCCAGTCTGACACGGGCTTTGTAGTGGAAGCCCTTGGATCTACTTGCATTGTCACAGAGAATCATGAAACTGCCATTAATAATACACCATGATATCAATAAAAAACACATATTTGAATATTAAATATTATATTGTCACATTAAAAACTAAAGTATAGTAACATTACTACTGTAAATTAAACTAAATATAAATTCAGAAACCACACAACTAATTTTTAATCAGTTTTGAAAATAAAATTCTTTTATTTTGTAACTTTTGATTCGTTCAACAAATAATCCAATAAAAAAGTATTTGCAAAAGTTTTCAGTTCACTTAGAATATAAAATATTTGAAGCAATCAATCCTTGAAAATTTGTAAGAAAACATCAATTTATGCTTTAAAACTACCTACTCACTAACACTTTAGATACAATTTATGTACTAACTCAATTCAATACAGTAAGAATATATTGTATTGAAGGCCTACACATTTTAATAAATGCCACGTGCTTACTCTAAACATGAATGAGATTTTTTATAAATTTATGTATTAATAATATAACTTTTTAATTTTTAACATGGATATGACTTTGTGGATTTTCAAGTTTAAGTACTAATTTTGGCATCCTACACAAAGAAGTATTTTTAGATACAAACGATTGTGAAAGTATGAACTCTAGGACGATAAGGTTTTGATTGATTTCTTCCATAAAAACTATAATGGGTATTGATCAAAACACGAAGAAAGATGGGAATATGTCTTCTACGAGGGATTTAAAAGCCCAGTGACGTTTAGCACCAGCATTGTAAGCTTGAGAATCAATCACGCTCCTGAGATATTGGTTAAACTGAAAGCAGAACAGATCATCCATCTCCTTGGAGTTAGTTATTGGTTAGGTGGGAGTTCAGGGTGAAAACTATAAAAAAATGTCAAAGGTTGTCATAATTATAATTTATATATTTACTTCAAGCCCTCGGACTACATTATTAAATATGGAAGGTTAAGTTTTTCTTTACGGTTAGTATATTAAAAATTGTATCATGGAGTAATAACGATTATTTAATCCATATATTTAAAAAAAAAACTTATAGAACTAACTACCAAACTTAGGTTTACAATATATTTATTTAAATAATACACCAGAAAATGTGTTTAACATTATAATACATTTTAATATTTTAGTCATGACACAATTGTTGTAGGCATACATACATGTTGAAACATTCAAACTAAAGATCCTAGATTATTTTTTTATAATTTATTATTATTTCACGAGATAAAAGTTCAAATGGGTGATAATGCATTCAACAAAGGCTCACAAAGCCTGTGCCATCAGTTGATTACACCATCGTCAATCACAGAGCGATCAGCTGTTACTGTATGTAGTAATCCCAGCTGTGACGTCACACGTTGTCCGGAATGTCAAAGGGTATAAGCCTTTTGTTTATGGATTGTTAATTGATCATGGGTCATTAGAATTACACATATACATTGTTACATGAAATGTATTTTTAAAATAACCCGTTACTTAAAAGAACATTATATAACATGTATAGGATTATAAAATATGTACTACCATTAAAAGGTAAAAAACTTGTGATTATTTTGAACCGAAACAGAATTATTTTAAAATATCAAAATATTTTATGTAACAGGTGAATGTGTAAAGCTATCAATTCACCCTCTCAGTAACACAGCGTAGAAACATAAGATAAAATCCCAGTTTATGGTAGAAATCATAATTATTACATTGAAAGATATTAAATTGAAAGATAACATCAATGTATAGTGTTCATAACCTTCAAAGATGTTCTTTTCATTTTTCTTCGAATATAAAAATAAATAACGCTGATACTGACGTTGATTTTTTTTTCACTTCATATATTACATCATTGCTGTATATAGTTCAGGCACCGAGGGGTTTGATCTGGAAAATCTTTTAAAAATTCATCGATTCACCTAAAGGTTTGACTGTAAGTAGGAAATATCTCAAGGATATAAAATATCTTTACCATGTCATAGTGCACTTTCTCCCTAGAGTGGCTGCCGTCTCGTCTCGTAGGTGGAATTTTATAACATTTTTATTGCAAGATTAAATCAAAAAACTAATTTTAAGCAAACAAATAAACATTTTGTAATGCTTATTATTTTAGAATTATTAGCTACATAAAGAGTTAGGTTTTCATTGAAAACATTAAAATGTTTAATTGATTTTTTATTACTAACTTAAAAACATTACATTGCCTTATAATTACTATTGAAAGCTTGATATACATAACATTGTCATTGTTTTATATTGATCAACAAAAAGACTTTAAATTTCATGTTATATTGACAATCAATGGTAATAATACTTTGTCTGAAGAATATCGAATAATATTCGATTATTATATTCACTATATTATAGTGAAAGACGTTTTCTGAGCTAATTTGTACGTAAAACAGTTTTATAAAATACACTTCTAGTACTAAAGTTGATAAAGAAGTAAAGATCAATAATTTCAATTAATTAGTGTCAATACGAATCTTGATGGATGTCTTCCAGGAACATCAACTTTAATAATTTCACTACTTCAAAAGCTTCAATGTGCCCGATTTCTTTATCTTTACAGTGTCTTATTCTTTCACTTTAAAAATATATTTTTAAATATAATTTATAAATTAATATAACATAGTTACTTATAGACAGTTAATTATTTTAACTAGGTAATAATTGGTAAAAGGATTTACAGGATCGACTTAATAAGTTAAGGGACCTATCCAGTAATTCACTTCAACTAATTAGGTTAGGTATATTATGTTTGTATAGCATATAAGGTTTGGTTATTTTGTGTTAAGTTTGGTTAGGTTATGTTAGGTCCGGTTAGGTTTAGTTATGTTAGTTTTGGTTTTGTTGTGTTAGGTTAACCTAAGTTATGGTTATGATAGTGAAATAACGGAAAACATCCAAGTTAAGTTTATACACACAAATATACGATCTATTTCTAATAATACATCGGAGTAAATTAAAAAAAATATTCATTAAAATATTGTCCCTTTTTATTTCCGATTAATTATAAAACATAGTTTTCAGAACTTGGCCGCTAACAGAAATGTATGTATTAAAATAATAAGAAATAAAACTCATATTTATAATATCATTGACTTAAATTTTAAGATATGGATTAATAAATTTTTGTAGAAGATATTGCACCCCTCAAAACTAAGAGCATTTCTAAAATGATAGTAAAATATGTTAGGTAGAGGGGGTGTGTATAAACTTGTGTTAGGTGGAGGCAAAGTATAACAGAGTGATGTAAGTTATAACAATGATGAACACTATGGATGGAATGAAAACAATAATTAAATAACTAATTTATACTACTAATTTCTGAAATAAAAGATTTTATAAAATCTAAATTAGTAAAGATTATGTAAGTAAGCTTTAGAAAAGATCCAAAAATATTGTGTTATTGGTATACAAATGTAAGAATATGTTTAAAAAAGTAAGTTTCTTTAATTTATTTGTTGCACTTCTCAAGATTATTGAAATCACATCACTAAAGAAAAAAGAAACTTTTAGTGTTTCGTTTAATCAGCTGTTCTAAATAATCGTTTTTCGTTAATCAACCATTTTAATCTTTCCAATAAAATAATTTTTTAAACTATACAGTTTCTAGCTGTCCATTTTAAAAATAATATTTTGAATTAAACACTTTTTATTAATTTGAGGAATGGCCAATGATGTTAAAATATCGTTTTTTTCCAATATTGTTGATGAAATTATGTTAAATCAATGTTATTACATGTTTATAAATACTAAACTAACTGCAAATGTTTGTTCCTACTACTACGGGAATATCAATAAAGAATAATTTATTTCCGTAAAAATTAAATCATTGCGTTTTTCTATATAAGATTTAGTTGATATTAACAAAGGCAGTTCTAGTTCACTTTAAAATTGTAGTTTAATTAAGATTTTGGTACAGTATAAATTATGCAATATATTTATTTTTTTAAATGGACATATTTAAAATAATAATTTGTTCTATAACCTTTACTGGAATGTATCAACCATTAACCACAAATAATCAACGTAGATCATATTGGCCTAGATCATATTGGCCTAGATCATATTGGCCTAGATCATATTGGCCTAGATCATTATTGGCCTAGATCATATTGGCCTAGATCATATTGACCTAGATCATATTGGCCTAGATCATATTGGCCTAGATCATATTTCAGTTTATTACCTCTAATAACATACCTTGATTTTATTCTTAACCTATAAAACTCACGATGACTAAACTTTCACAGAATCTGATTCTTCTGGATATGGATTCGATGGCACTAAGAGTTATATTATTTAAATTTGCAGGCAGAGTTGTTAAGAAACATTTATATACTGTATATGGGAATTCACAACACTGGGTTTCAAAACAAAATTAAAATGTATTATTAGTTACATTTTTTTTAAAAAAACATCTTCGTATTAAAAGGTTTTAAGTTTTATAGTTTACAATTTATTTGTATCTTGACTAATTACGGCAAACACACCAGATAGAAAAAAGTAATTTGAAAAATGTATATTGTTATGTTATTTTTATCAGTCTGTCATTCCATGTAAACACTTGATTTTTAAGTGTTATCATGTCTGTAGACACTCATTACTCTGGCCACGTACAGTTATCCACTTACCTAGTCAATGCCTATATAGACATCTTGTTAACAATTAGATATTTTTAATGATGAATGATGTAATGATTCTCATTTAGTGATTAGTAGTAAAAATAAATTGTATTAGTTGCTGGAAAGTTTAATCAATTGTTTTATTCAATTCATAAACTAATAAACATACGTAGTAGCATTTTATATTGTGATTAGAATATTGTTATTTATTTTCATGTATCCTTGAATACGCGTTATCTTCAAATTTGTATTTACATACTTTTTCTTAAATAATCTCCTTATAGCAAATTATAAATCACTGAAATATCTTACAAACAAATTTGTCATATTAATAAAATAATCCAAATAAACATAAACTATTTATAACATTAATTGTTGTATTGTAAGTTTGAGTAAGTGGACGAGAAAGAACGAGAGAAGTGAACTGGTGTGAAAGGTTGATGAAACGTCTTCCAATTTGCTTCAGCTCTCATGTCATGTTTCATATAATCCCGGTATGAAAACTAACAATGAACTATCTATATTGTGAAAATCAGAAATACTGGAAATTTATAGACGCTAACATAGATTTAATTACTGATAAGTGAAATTTAACTTTCATTTCATTTCCCACTTCCGACCATCCAAGAAGACCACCACAGCCCGTTTCAACGCCCTCCGCTTCCTCAACAACCGACGCTAGGAATGCTCTGCCAGGACCCTCTCCTCTCTCTACACCGCCGTCATCCGCTCTGTACTCACGTTTGCCCATCCAGTGCTCGCCACCATCCCTCACAATCACCTCTCCAACTTTGAGAAAACTGAGCGACACGCCATGCGCTTAGCATACCACCTAGACCGAGATCACAGCTCCCGAGACTACACCATGTTTCCACATCCCAACCTTGCGTGAGTTCCTCAACCAACTGAACTAGACCTACCTCGCCAAAGCCGCAGACTCCCCCATACTGGCAGAGTACTTCACTGCACCGTACACCAACAGCCAAAACTACACCATCCATCATCTGATCCACGACCGTTTTTAACCCACCTCGTCCAGCCCCACAACCATTAGCCACTCTTCACATAACCTAATACTAACGTCCAACTAACGACATCCCCTCACACATAATCCACGTATAATCCTCATCATAGTCATATCTCACGCCCGCTTCACCCTCAGTACCCTCAGTTAGCTCTGAAACAATTTTAATTTCTCATGTTTGTTTGTTTCAGGTGCCATGATTCCTTGGAGCCTTCTTTCCGGAGACCCGGGCTGCGTGCTTGCCTCGTACAGTCACGATCGGTATCGGTCCTTTCATCCTTCACCTACCTATCCTAGGCTGAAGAGGCCTTAGTGCCTACACCAGCCGTAGCTCTCTGCTACACCTTCACGATCCTGATCCTCCCAGTCGTTATGTTTTATAGCTATGTATTGGTTTCTTGGAGTGGGAGGCCATGGAATCTGCAATGATCACGTGATCTTAAATATTACTGATTTTTGTAATAGTATATAGTATAAACTGTGCAGTGGTCACTATTGTGCTAAAATAACTTATGAACAATGTGGCTGTGCACATTAGAAAATGTTGTTAATCAAAAATATAGTTCAAGTATCTACAAAATATTTGAGTACATTTAATACGTCTTGGAAAACCGTGTTTGTCGTACTAGCTCGAGTCATTCCAAGTCGTATAATTAAAAGAACATTAATGCCTAATGTTCTTGTTTCACATAACCTTTACAACTGCCTTTTACTGAATAAATCGTACAAAAAGCAAACATGGTGATATAAATACATTAACAGAATGAACCTGGCTCTAAATTTACTTCATATTTGGATATTTCTATAAGAAATATCCCAAAGGATGATTTATTACTCCAATAAATTAAATCTCAAACAAATAAATTTACATTGGAAGTCCATTCATTGAAATAAAGTACTTAAATAAAACAAATTTTCTTTAAACCTATATTTTCTTTATACCACATTTTATAGCAATAAGTTGTTATTTTATTATTTCAGTAGAATTCTTTAGTCACGTGAATAAATAGAAGCGAGCTTAAATAGTTACTTATAAGATATTATTTTACGATGGAAAGGCAATATAGGTTCGGTGGAGTCACTATTTTTTCTGTTAGTTTTTGTAATGAAGACTTTTTGAAAAATTATTAAACTAGTGCTATATTATTACATCGTGATTATTACATAGACATTCAATTATTTTGTAAATGGATTTATAGTTATTTAATTAGTCTTCAAATAATTCTATATAGATAATCCCATTTATACATTGGTGATTACTCACATACGTTTAAAAATATATATTAACTATTGTCAAGCTGTCCTTGACTATTTTATCAATGCAGTATATTGTTTTTTTTTATTATTTTTTTAACATAAATGATATCAAATTTTGAACGGTACACGTAAAACTTTTAGGCCTACAAGTGTCTAGACATCAATATATAGCACTTTTTTTTCAGCTATCACTTATTAATATAAAATTATATAAAAGCTGTGTTGTATACTTAGATAGAATTCAAACGTCGTTAGATATTAATAAAAAAAAACAATTATCTCATGTCACAATACTAAATCCAAACTATCAAGCCATTTATGACCTCTTCACTGATTCTATTTATACTGGCTAATCTCTCCATCAAAAAGCGCACAGGGCATTCTTTAACTATGAGATTCACTGTTTGGACAGACTCCCAGCAATCACATGGCTGATCTAGTGTCAATACCCTATTAGTTATATCTGCACACTACTGGGAAGATGTAACTAGACATGGAAATAACTAATATAGAAACATTTAACTTCAACTTTGAGCGTAGAAGCCCCGACAGGAAAATACACATTTTATTATGTAGGTAAAATTGATTGTCTTTAGATGAGGTGGGTCCAAAGATCTCGTTGAGTAAAATCACGGAAATTGAACTGAAGATTTTCACTAAAATAAAAATAATAAAATTATGACATTTCATGAACTTACATGTTAGTAAAAACAATTTAATTGTGCCTTATTCACGACATAATTATTGTTTTTGTTTAGTAATTGTTTGAAGTTTTCAAATCGTTTTACTGGCAAGCAATTTGGTTTCCCACCAAGTTGAATTTGGTTGAAACCAGGAACTTGTGAAACATTTGAACTTGCGAAGTCAGGAGTTTAAAATAGGTTTCATAAATCATAAAATGTTTAAATATAGAAGTAAATTATCTTAAATAATAGTTTATAAAATATAAATATTAAATATTTATAACCTGTTTGTCTAGCATATATATTTTAAATATTGAACGTATTACCATACTTATTTTGAAAAAAAACTATAATATTATTTTTATAATTTATTAATGTGTTGGGAGTACTATTTTAAAAGTTTACAAAGGTTGCCTCCAACTCAATGAGTGAATGAATAATATTTTTCAATCTTCACCGACAAATTGTCTTGCTATGCAATTGGGGACCAAATAGTCCTTTGTTGTCGTACATGATCGTAAATTTTATTTTGTAAATAGACATTTTATAAATTTTTATTATACATAGTTTTAATATAAACAACGTTTAGTATATAAACTACGCAATCCCCATTACCATTGGCAATATTCACTCAAGTTTTTCTGGACCTCACCTCCCGAATGTTAACATAACACTTGGCTTGAACGCTACATAATTACATTACTGTGATTCTATCAATTCGCACTGAAATTCAGCATGACAAACGCATACTAATTGATATTCACCACTGTTATATTACATTATACCAATTACCGCAATTAGCATGGTTTCCTACCAAATTTTCCTTCAATAATTATTTTATAAAACTCTCGTGGCTTTGACATCCAGCGTCACATATCACTGTGATCTGCCGACCCAACTGTCAACAATTTTTAAATACAGAATAAGTAAACGTCACACAAAACCAAATGTGTGTTGCGTTTTGTTTAGGCCTAAATGATTTTATTCAATATAACAATTCAAAATAGAACTTTCGACTTACCGTATATGAATGGTATATGGTTGCAATATACTAAGATAACTCCTATAACTAGCAGATACATGCTATGCTCTTCAAAACTAGATAAAAACACCTTTTGCGGATACAGAGGGTTTTAAGTTACTGTAGAGGGTTGTTTGAATAGAAAATGTCATAACAATAAAGTTGCCGTCAGTAGACACTAGTAATCTGTGAAACTATTTAAGTTTTAATTAATTCAAAATAACATTAAACATGCACAAAAAATGATATATGTGACTCGAAAGGACTGAGACTACTATCCAATCTAATTAACTATTTTAATTACATTTTAACCTGAAAAGAAAACAATTATTAGAAATAAAACAATACAATAAACAAATATTACAAAAATGATGAAGTCTTACGACCCACAGTGACGATGGCGTCTAGACGTCCCAGGCACGAAGCGAGGACGATACAATCCAAAACGCAGTGTCTACTAAGTTTTTTACAAAGACGATATTTATTTTTGGACGATACAATCCAAAGCGAAGTGTCTACAAAGTTCTTTTTACGAAGCGAGGATGATACAATCCAAAGCGCAGTGTCTACGAAGTTCTTTTTACGAAGCGAGGACGATACAGTCCAGAGCGCAGTGTCTACGAAGTTCTTTTTACGAAGCGAGGACGATACAATCCAAAGCGCAGTGTCTACGAAGTTCTTTTTACGAAGCGAGGACGATACAATCCAAAGCGCAGTGTCTACGAAGTTCAATGTAGATAATTATTAAAGTAGATTAGTTTAAGAACGTAGTTTTATAACATGTTTGTGTAGATGTAATTTAGTTTTTAACACTTGAAAAAGGTTTGGGTTTTACCAAATCGAAACGTCGTGATTGATAATTTTCACATAATTATGGCAAATGTCCAACTACCTTTGTCTCCCTCGTGAGAGAACGAATGCAAACTATTACAATACATCGTATAGTATTCACATGAATTAGTTTATGTGGCTTTGCAACAATTTTTATAAATGCATAACATTAATAAACCACATGTTCTTTATTTAGCTTGTAGTATAAAGACATAATGTTCTATTAAATATAGTTAATGACGAGATGTTTTAACACTGTGAATATATATGAAATAGTTTGTAGCACAAGTTAAAATGAAACTGAATCACTGATGCTTAAATCATATTCAAGTTTGTTCAAGTTATCAGACAGAGAATAAACTAACGTGAACCACCGGAAACATGTAAATTACGATATTTACATATGTACAGGAACGAGTTATTTTTGTGCCATTTAGTGAAAGGTTCATTTACATTTTACCACTAGTTTTTTTACTATTTTATGATGTTTTCTGTTATTAATGTTTGATATAACATTGGGTGAGAAACTGACTATACAAATACATTAAAGAACTATTAAAACATGTTTGTAAATATCTGCATGTAAACATTTTTAAGTGTTCTCATATTTTACAAGTTGCATTGAATCATAGTTTATTAGGATTTATCAGGAACCTGTACCAACTTTATCAATGTCAACAGTACAATATAATTCTAGAGAGGATAAAATTAAAAATAATTATTCAAACAAAACCAGCATTATTTAAAACTAAAATTAAAAAAGTACTTTTTTAACGATTAAAACGTTGCGTTTGCTTATTCTTTTCCACGGTTCGGCCAAATTTTTTTTTTTTTTTTGCATTTGATGTTATTTTCCTTCAAATGTTCAATTAAATTGCTTTATACTTTTCTTAAGAAATGTTACAAACAATTAAATACTGGAATTTGACGCTATCAATACTTGATATAGTACTATTACATTTTTTAATTTGTAAATAAATAATACTCACTATTCTCAGCTATATGTCCCGTTGAAGGTGTTATTCGTAAGTGATTACATTCAATTTAACTGCGTAAAAACTAACAATAAAATGAAAAATTAAAATTCTAATTTTGTGACACGGATTAAGAATAAACTCAACGCTAAGAGGTAAAACTCTATTCCTCGTCTTCTTACATATAATTCACTAACTTCAAAATAAAATACTTCAGTATTGAATTTTCCACACAAATTTGTTCATATTTAAAATTAAGACTTTTTTTAATTAAACTTTCTGAAACCGTTAAGTGTGAATAATCAATAAACACGTAAGATAAATAATTTGTTTAATAATACAATACATTTGTTTAATAAAACACCAACGAGTATGTACCACTTTATTAATAATACAGCGAGCCAATTAGGATAATAGTATGTTGAATATATTGTGGCCCCATTCATATAATAGAATGTAACTATATTAATTTTCACTAAACATTAATGGTAATGTATTATGTAATATATTTATTTAAAATAAATGTTAGGTTACGGGTAGATATTTTTGTATGTAATCATTACTTATTTCATAATACATCCATTAATTCGAGTGTTTATACAATGTACATGCTATAGGAAATTAAATATTCAATTCGTAAAGTTCGTCTATTAAAGATACCTGTATAAGAAGGTTTTCTATACATTTTTTAAAGTAGCTTGGATATTTTGTATTTAATTTTTTTTACAATTTGAAAGAATAACCATTATTAATGTTGTCCTATCCGTTACGTTTGGTTTGCTTGCTTTCACAGGAAATAGGAGTTCTGGATTTTATGAAACCTTGTAGCACAGTTTTCCACAAAAGTGAGTGCGGTTAACGGAATTTTGATCTTTTGAAATTGCGTTTGATCCCACTTCTGAGTCTCGTTAGTTATCATGTCATTGTTAAGTTCAAAATCACTGGAACAATAAGTTTACTCTGAACTAACTTACATTTTGTTTTGGCGGTTGGTTTCTGTCAAATAATTCTTTTATCAGGCCACCAAACGTGTAGGTCGTCTTCAGGCCACTAAATGTGTGGGTCGTATTCAGGCCACCAAACGTGTGGGTCGTCTTCAGGCCACTAAATGTGTGGGTCGTATTCAGGCCACCAAACGTGTGGGTCGTCTTCTTATTTATAGAAAAAGACCCAACCCAGACTACCAAACATCTTACTTTTACACATCGATACCTTTTTACTAAGGTCGACATCCAATTACATTACTTGCTTGTAAGTAAAACTGCAATATTTCTCTCAAAATATAATATGTGCTAGCGTGACCACAGTTTCCAGGATGGTCAGTATACTAAACGTTTTTACTGACTTATTTATTATTATGAATATATAACAATATATTCATAGAATCGTGTTTTAAATAGCGTCCAGTTTGTCCAATAGACTCTGACAACAAATACAGTTTAGTTTAGAAATTTCACTATTATTAAATCTCAAAGTTTGTTTGTTTTAATTTTACTTAGCCAATTATTTGTTTTAAGTGCCTTTTGATCTCAACTTTATTTAGGTAATGCTAATTCTTTTCTTAGTAATCCAAAATATTCAGATAAAATGTATTTTATACTATGCCTGTCTTTCGTTTTATTGTCATGTTTTAGAACAGTTTATCAGGAGATGGTCTAATTTATATCTGTAAAATCATTTATATGTTTACAAGGAGTCTTTAAGAGAGTTTTAATTTACTTTTGATGTCAATTGTTTGCTTAACTTGAAGTCCAAATAATGGGTTAACACACCGGATAACCTTCGCGGTCACACCGGAAACTATAACCAGATAACAACTGATAACTATTTATTGTTATAATTTTACATGTGAACAAGTATGTAATTATTTTATTTTATTAATGTACTTTCCACTATTGAAGTGGACTGCATGATTACAAATAATGCCACTCGATATAATAATTTGATGATGTTATGTATTTCATGAAATTCCGAATTCTAATTGTGAATATTTAATAACTCCACTGAATACAGATTTTGATCGGGATTATAGCAATCTTGGTAGATTTTAATCTCCCCTGATAAGTAGCCTATTTTTCCTATCTTTATGCAGCAGAGAAAATTGTGAGTCAACAGATCCGATTGAATAAATCAATAGACTCAGAGCCTTTTAACTCAAGTGTTCTCTTCATGATTTATAAGCTGCTTAAGAAGTAAGATAGGCACTTGACATTTTCGATCGAAGAATCTCAAAATATTTTATTTCTCAGATAGATAAATGGCACTTTTTATCAATAATATTTTTTAATAAAATTTAAAATCATTTCTTTTAAGAACTTACAGCTTTTATATCTACTGTAAGTATGTATGTCAGTTTTAATGTACGACTAAATTATAGGATAAGGTTCTTATATTATAATTATGTTAAGAAATAAACCACCAATGTTTCCATAGCACTTTATGAATAAATAAAAAGGTTTATTAAAACTGTCTAGGCCTACAATATTGGTCTTCTACTACGGTGTTAGTTTACTGTGTCCAAACCGTTATATACAGGTTCTAATTATATTTCCAGACACCTTTCCCGTAATGTCTTGTTTTAAATAATTTCTACAGCAATATTTACATATTAACTATCGGGTAGTTGGTCGATATAAGAACAGGAATAAATATATTTATTATTAATTAGTACGTTATATTTCAAATTATGATTAGTAATGATTTAAAAGGTTTTATTAAAATAAATAAAAAATTAAATTATTAAATTAAATTAAATTAAATTATTAAAAAATTAAAGTAGTGT
>JAQJVL010009400.1:0-16161 GCA_035578905.1 Stictocephala bisonia
ATACTTTCGCCCATATGTCATTTTCGAATTAGGAAGAGTTATAAAGCACGGCGTTTGTCCCGCCATTTTCCGACCAAAAAGCCCTCCAAGTATCTACCAATTGTTTTTTCACCCTTGTTCAGTTTTGTAAGTTTCACATCTAATAGTAGGTGTTTCCTGTCAACTCGTAGAATCCCGGTACAAAATGTGTCTCTACGTAACAACTCTGATGCTAATGGGAATGAATTATAATAATTGTCTATGAATATACTATGGCCAACATCCCACACATTAGCTGTCTCTCTACTTTTAAAGCATGACCTTTCCCTGACATTGAACTGCCTTGACCAGAACACACTGCAAATGATAAAATAAGATACTTGCACAAGTTTGATTTCGTACTTGTGGCGTTTGCCCTGTATTTACTGGTGAAAAATAAACGTCCACGCCTTAAACCATTCCTTCGTCCTGGGACAAATCTTTACCTGGGTAGTACAGTACGCTCTTAAGCATTTCTTTGTTGAACCACTCTGTGAGTAGCCTGATTTTGAAGAGCCCATCACCATTTACTGTATTATTCTCATCCGAGAAATGGAGGCATCTTAGGATCAACAGAAATATATCACGAGGCATTTGATTTCTGAAAACGGGAATATCAAATAAATAATTGGTTTTCCAATAATCGTTCATTCGATTTATCCTAATTGTACCCATATATAACAAGATGTCTATAAATGTTTTGAATTCTGGAATTTTCAAATCTTTCCAGAGGGTAATTCTGGATTTTGGAGATACAGAAGGGCCACTGAAAATCTCAAGGGTGTATTTATTCGTCTTGGACACAATTTTCTCAAGAGTTGGTTCATCGTAAAAAATCAAAAGAAGATAGTCTATAGGGTTATCGCCAGGTTTGTCTACTAGTAGCTTGTTTTCCCGTTAAAATTTTATTCTTCGTAGTCCTCGAGTATGTGGGGACCGTATAGGATTATAAACAATGTCATCCTCATCAATACCGTTATCGTGGGATGCCTCAACCTCTGCCCTCTGCACCACTTACATTGCTAATGTTATCATCACTTATGGTATTTGGTAATTGTGGGGCTCGTGATGCACTAGCCATGTTTGACAAACGTAACTATAATAACATTATGTCACTTACACATAATATCTTGTATACTACAAAAACTATTCAATGTCACTAACAACACACACCTAATATAATTTACACAACAAGAAAAAAACTTTATAGATATCGGATATTGGAACCACGCTGAACGTAACATTAGAGACACCCAAACACGACAAAAAAACAACATAACCGTCCCGGACCGATCCTCAGCTTACACTGACCATTTTTTACTGGATAGGTTGTTTGGCCCAGTACTGGGCCACTCCGCAGTAAACCTGTTAATATAATCTAAATCCAGATTCTCTATACTCTCCGGCAACCATTCCTCTTAAAAATTCCTTTAACCCAATAACAGTGTTTACATTATAATCACCTATACACCAAGCTATAATGTTTTTGAAATACTTTTAAACTTTCCTGATATTTTAGTAGTAATAATAAGAATATTAATATAATATTAGTATCAAAATATGCCAAATATAATGATAAATTAAGAAATATATAAATTGGTTACATATCACAATACATAATTCAGCTATATTATGTACTTACTATTCC
Source organism: Stictocephala bisonia (assembly GCA_035578905.1). Lineage (NCBI taxonomy): Eukaryota > Metazoa > Arthropoda > Insecta > Hemiptera > Membracidae > Stictocephala > Stictocephala bisonia. Next base: position 1,667 of record JAQJVL010009400.1, read on the forward strand.
ACAGCTGTTGCCTCAATTGAAGCCATCTGATTTGGTCGTCATAATAAATTTCTATAAATACATCCCTCATAGTAACAATATTTTTAAATGGCCCAAAGTGATGTAATAAATCATTTGAACATATAAGAACAAAACAACGCTAAATAAAAGCTTAAATTACGCGTTTCCGAAATCGTTTTATATCAGACGCTGCCATTTAAACGGTAGCCACTTTCACTATATATCTGGCATTTATTAGTTTTGGGATAACAGGTTGATAGGTTTTGACGAGAAGTTTCCCAGTTCCCAACATTTTAGCAAATTAACTAACTAACTTAAAACAAGGATTCCTTTCTATGTTCTATACAGGGTGTTCAAAAAGTCTGGAACCCCTGAATATTTATTTTATTGATCAACGCAAAACAATGAAACTCTAGCATTACATATTCACTGTAGTTACTGACTTTTTGGTTTTTTTTAGCTGTCCTTTTTCATTTTAGGGGATGTCCTGTGGAGGAAATCCGAAAAATCTTAAATGTAAGCATAGGTTGTTATACCTCATTTTAAAGGTCATTGTTAGAGAAATACATTGCCGTAACCCCAACTGAAAAAAGCATATTCGTTTGAAAATAACAGCCTCTTAAAAGTTTGACCTCATTGAAACTTTGAGAGGCTGCTAATTTCCAAATGAATAGTGATTTTTCAGTCGGGATTGAGGCAATGTGTTCCTTTAACAATGACCTTTAAAATGAGGTATATCTCGACCTATGGTTATATTTAAGATTTTTTAGACTTCATCCTTAGGACGTCTCCCCCATGCAAAAAAGGGCAATTAAGATGGCCAAAAAGTTTACCAAGGATGAGGACTTAAGTCTAACTGAGCTAAGTCAAATTCAGATAGTAAATATGACTACACTTGTTCATCTACATTCATCATACTTGTTCACTTCTCATATCTCTACGATCAGTCTCTTAGAAATTATTAATGAACAATAATAATCGTAGAGTTTAATTGATCTGTGTTTATTAATATTATATAGTAAAGTATTAAGAGGGTTCCAGACTTGTTGAACACTCAGTATAACTGTAGGTGTTGTGTGACTCCTCCAGTGTACGTTTATTGTCTTTATTTATTTATTCATAAGACGCAGATCGTCAAGATATGGGCGAATATGGATTTCGAATGAGTGTAGATGAGCGAATGTAGTCATTGTTACAAACTAAGGCTGACTATTCCTTAGAAAGTGTCATTAATTATTAGCCCAATGACAAATGAACAGCCAGTGATTATCAGCTGATCTTTCTCAAAATGTATTGACTGATTGGGATCGAACTTTAGTTCTATGATTAGATGTTCAACTTCAAACTTCTCAAGAAAATAAATCAAGCCCTTGGAAATCAACACCTTACAAATTACACAAAATGTTATTGCAATTGGTGTGGGAAAAACTTTTTTATTACATAAATAAATGCATAACCTTAAACGTACAGTATGTGTAGAAAGATTCCACATCTTTTTTGTTAGCTTTAGTTCTTTTTTGGATAGTTACTTAAGCTCAGACTTCCATAACCATTGAACAACTGCAACAATTTTAAGTTTTTCTGCTGGATTTGATAACACTAACAATAATAATTTTAGATTTAATAAATGTCTGGAACCAATAACAGCTTCAAAGCGGTTGGGACCTGGACAAATCACATTATACTTCTAACCTTTTTATGTTTTACGAGGATTTATATACTGTAAATCAATATTTAATGGTTATTAGGCTGTTTAATAAAGGGATAAGACAAAGGATCAATATAGTATACATTTTTAGCAACAAAAACTAATAGTTGCAATAAAATATTTAAATATAATTAATCTTTGGGAAGTATTGAAGTTCTGGAATGTCCACCCTTTCTAATGCACATAGGAGTAAGAGGTTTGGCTACAAATCAGGCTTTTTCTATCTGCGTGTTTTTCAGTTTTCTTGATCCATATTTGAACAAGCATTTTCATCACATAATAAAATATTTCACCACAGTCATTAATGCTCAATTTTCTTTTAATCTAGATATGTTAACGCCATTAAAAATGTAAAAGAAGTCCTAGTTCCAGAATAAGTCTAACTACAATATTTTTCATTAATCAATCTTACTGAATGGCTATTGATGCACTACTTATACACCATGGAAGAACTTGTCAGCAAGAGGAACACCTACACTATGTCAGTATAAGACATATTATCCTTGTTTTTGAGAACATGTATACCGGCAATTCTGTAATCTTCGTGAATAAAGCTACTAATTTTTTATCAGAATATTTTGCAAGCCTCATTGATATCTTTTGTTTTGCCATGTTGGTATTTTTGAAAGTGTTTGATTCATAGGGATTTGTAGGGTCTAAATAGTACCCCCATTAGAGCTTTTCAGGTGTTGACATTTTGCAAATTCACTTCAGAGCTAACACGTACTAACTAGCACGACCACGATTTCGATTAGTCGGGCCTGTGGACATTGGTCAAATGGAACAACGCACACTAGAGAAGGTCCGACTCGACAGTCGGGTTCTGGTCGTTCGACCAAAGACAGAAAGGTTTGGTCGGGCCCAACCAAACGTCGACTCCAGCCAAAAATAATATGGACTGATATGGCATGACATGCTCTAGCCCAACCATGACTTGGACTAGGTTATTAAATATTCATGGAATTTATTGTTAGATGACTATTCAAATAATATAATGTCTGGAGATTATTATATGATTATTATTTATGAAGTGTAAATAATGTAGTGTTTATTTGATAATGGTTAGGTGTAGCCTCATAGAATAATTACCTTTTTTAAAAGGAATACAATGAAAACGTTTTTCATTTTGTTTCAAGATTATTAAATTTGCAATACTAATGCATAAAAGTTCCATTTTGATATAACAAATTTAAGCTCAAAAAGGTACATTTTTTATAGTTATTTTGCTACTGAAGCAATTAGAGTCGGAGTCGTAGTGGGGGTTGTGTCGTACTAGCCAGACTAGAATTGCCAGGGAGTTGTGGTCAGACCAGTGCACATTAGCCCTTATCTCCAGCTGATTGGCAATTAAAGGGGATTTATTACTCATATGCACAACTTTAACCTGAAATACAAGAGGGTATGGTAAGGTTGAAAGGTGCTATTCCTTCTTGGGAAGACAAATTGCCAGATAATAATTGTTAGTCAACTTGTAACTCTAATCAAACAGAGCAAATATTTAAATGACAACATCAAATTTAATTTCACTTATTAATTGAATTAATACGGTTTTCCAGCTTCATTGATATTTTCACGTCTGATTTGCATTTTCCTTTTTTTTCACAGTATTAAAAATTTCTGGTTAATTGGCAAACCTATATAAAGATTTCAAACAGTTGTGGTAAGCTTCTAGTTTTAAGCCTTGGAATTGTCAACTATATTTCCTTAAAACACCAGATTCTTTTTGGTTTGCAGATATTGCTATAAAATATATAAAAAAATATCAAATATTCTAAATATGAAAATGTTTAGTGGCTATTGTTGCTGATCATTATGAATTACCACAAGACAGTTTGTCCTAAATTCGGTAAAATTTTAACCTCCCACATGGCCCGTCATGTATGCTCATGCTGTGGGATGAGAAGCTGACCCAGCACCCTTCCCCGGCCTGTGGCAAGATATTTATTATCATCTCCAACAATAGGCATTAGTAAGTTTACATTAAACTAAGGTACCATATAGTTATAAATCTTGTTATTACAAAAATAATTTAATTTTGAAAAACTGTATTAAATTGAAAAATCCAGAATAGCCAAAATATTCTAAATTTATTCCAAGTTTCAGAAAATTGATGTATATACACTAGGGAATGTGTTACTACATAAACTTCAGATAGTACAAATTCGCATAAACTGGTTACCACAGTTAGAGACGTTTCTATACTTCTATCGATACTTTGCTTCCGATAACGATACTGTTGCAGGGTATCGCAAGAAAACATGTGAAATTGGTATCGGAAAAATATTGAAAACCATCTGTGGAAGAAAAGTAGTACCAAAAACAAAACCTGTTATTGTCTTGACTGAGGTTATAACACTTTTAAAATAACTGCATACAAAGACGTGAAACGTTTTTATAAAAGAATTGTTAAAGGTATTTGACATGTTTGTTAATTATTTTTAGTGAAAGTATTGGGTCAGTGTCCAAAATAATATCACGACGCCATCGATACCAAACAGAGAAATTGTTTGACAAGAAAAACTTGGAGAAGTTGACCTTCATCGTAAGCGTGAATTACAAAAAATGGTTTGGCTGAAAAATTTCTACACACTTATTTCACAATAATCAAGTTATTTGTTTATGTTAAAGTTATAATGTTCATTTTATTTAAATTTCATTATGTTTCCTATAATTAACAAAATTAGTACTGTAATTGAAATTATTAACAACAAAAATTATTAAATTATTGTATTATTATTACAAGATTTTAAATTTTACAAAAGATTTTAAATTTCAGACATATTTTATTAGTATTTTGGTGCACTAAGAATTTTTATTGCATATTCATGAACAAGGTAAATGGATTAATGTTTTTTAATTAAATAAACATAATGTTTATTAGCATAGCGTATATTCACATAATAGCTTGTCACCTCCTTGCCGATAGTCTTCCGATACTCGTAGTATCGATACTTTTGATGTGATACTGTGTCAGTATCGATACTGTTGTTCCGATACGGTATCAGTACTAAGTATTGTATCGGAAGGAACATTGAATCATCCCTAAACACAGTAACAATTGTTTTTAATTCATTAAAAATCTTGTATATGTACTACATAGTTTAAAATAGTATTACAATTTAGATAATAACCTGATCTATAAAATAAATTAGTTTGTAAAATTGTTACCATGGTATCCATAGGGTACCAGCTTACAAATATGCCATAGTATATATACTCCAGATAATAAGAGTAAACTCTAACCTGATGAAGTAAATAATCATTATGTTAGACGCTTTTCCTAATTATAATTATAACTCAAAGTGCTATCACCTCGGAGTGAGCCGAATCGTTATGCACCAGTCAAAAATTGTATGGTTTTAAATAATATCCAGAAAAAGAGTTGTTTTACTCGTCTCACTAAGTCAGAACATGTTCAAACAAAACCAAAGTGATGACGTGATAGTTAATAGAATAGGAAAAAAATGTTGACTGAACAATTAGTTTGGGTGTGCGGCAGTCTTGTTTACTAGCCATATTACTGACAAATATTATAATAATATACTTCAGCTGATAATAATAAGAAATATTTAACATTTCCTCAAAACAGCTGTTTGATTAGGACAGCTGTTCTCATAAAAGAGACCCCTATTGACTTCTCACTTGTCCAGCTGTCACTGGCCGTGGGCCCACACTAATTAACTGTTAAATCTATCACTCAAGTCAGAAACAGAATAGTCCACGGAACTAAGCTCTTGCTTTTCTAATGTTGTATAAATCGTAGTGTCAATAAATGTATAGTAAGAAATGTTTGGACTGTCCACCGCATAACTGACTTATTAACAACGTCCACCGATTTGACTTAAAATATATTTATAATATTGATATAGAAGTTAACTATTTTATATTAAGATAAATAAATTAAGATTAAAGTAAAAAATAAACATTAATACACTTAATTTAAGATTTTTATTTTAAAATTATAACATGTAGTAACTTGTGATAGTGTTCTAATGGTTGAGAGATACTTCTGCCCCTTATTCCTTTACTGGATATGGTGGTGGCAGGGCATAGAACTGGATAAGACCGGAAGCTTTTGCCTGAAAATAACAGAAATACTATTTGCTTTAAATTTACATTGTGGATAAATTATACTACCTAGGTTGAAATTAAACTCATTTGTATTATACACATCAATCATAACATGTCAGTTGTTACTAAATCTTACACATTATCAATTAAAAATATTGAGAACATTTCATCTTAATGTGCAATTCTATGCTAAAACCTTTGAACTTATTTCAGATATCTTTCACAACAAATGTATGTACGGTGGTAGTTATATTTCTTGTTGTTGCATCTTCTCTCAACCGTGAGAAAGTGACTAAACATAGCCCATTCCTTACGAAGGAGGTTCATTCCACTAATGGCAGTCATAGGGTCTGATACCAAAAATTTGTTTCCACCTTCAAACATACCCAAAGTTAGCACCAAGTTGATTTTTGGCCAAAATTTGTTTGCGATTGACTGGGAAGAGAGTGTAAGAGGTGGTTTTCTAATATAATTCACAGATATACATTGGTACCCACACACACATATATATGAAGCGGAATGTGAAAAGGGCAAAGTAAAACTCAACTTGTCGGCAAAGTAAAATTTTGAGTTTATTCATTTTTAATTGTATAGTAATCCAATAAATAGGATTTTGTAGCTGAAGACGACAAAAGGTACGTTAACCTTATTATTTGTTAAAATTTTGAGTATTCACGAAACTACCGATTTTGGTCAAAATTATCGATATTTAGTTTTTTATCGATTATCAAATTCTGGTTTATATAGAACAAGCCTGTATTGGTTATAAAGTCGAGGCGAAGCATTAAAACATTGAATAAAATTTATTTAGATGTCAGTGTTTGGCCTGAGAAAAGGGACCTATTGTTGTTATGACAAAATAACATAAGCCCGACAATAGGTCCTTTTTCAAAAACACATTAGAAAAGAAACATTACTTTAAAAACTAGCCTCCCCTGAGTTCTAGCGTCGGTTTAGAGAAATGCGGCAAATGTTGCCTAAATGCCAGCATTTGAAACAGCTGTTTCACTACCAATCAGCTGTGACTGCATCACTTTTAGAATTGTACTCAAGTAGATCGACTTGCAGTTTTATTTTATATTGATAAGGGTCATTTAAAATAATTTTGACTAGATAAAAGTAATAAAAACATCTTTAAAAGCAACTAATGTCCTGTCTGAGAAAAGGGGCCTCTTGTTGTTATGGGAAATAACATGGGACCGACAAGAGGTCCCTTATCAAATTTTTAGTTTTGTGTTACATTACTTTATAAAAACGAGGTTTTAGTGAATTATGCCAATGTTTGAAACAACTACAACTGTTGTTCTCAAAAAGGAAGTGTTTAGCTTTGTTTTGATGTTTGATATATTTCTTAAATATGAATAATGTGGGTTCTATGTTATTTTAAAGTTTTAAAACCCGTTTTTCTCAAAATGCCGCTTACAATTTGTGAAACTTTAAACATTTATTACTTAAAGGAAAAAAATTGTAGAGACGTGAAATTTACACCAACTTGTTCATAATTTTATGCTTAATTTAAAAATACCAATAACTCAAAATCGATAATTGCTCACAAGAGGTCAGTTTTTACTTTGCGCCTCACATATGGTGATAATGACTTGCCCAAAAATACATACAGATTCAGTAGCACTGAAACACTCACCCACCCATAAAAAAGTAAAAAAAATGCACAAACCAGATTTAAAAATATCAAAAGTAAGAATAAATTCTATAGGAAAAAAACTTGTGTTTTAATGTTTCAATATTGATTTCCCGTCACAGAGCAAAGTCCAGGTTTCACAAAAGGTCCAGATAATCCCCTGAAAATAATGCAATGGTCAATCTTCAACTATGTGATCCATATTTTGATTTTTGACTCCCCATTTACAAGACTGGCCATTTGCATTCCCCACTTATATTTCTAGTAATTTAATCTTCCGACAACCGTGCAAAAGTGACTGAACATAATCCACTCCTTACGAAGAAGATTAATTCCACCAATGATAGTTATAGGGTCTATAATACCAAATGTTTCCACCGTCAAACATATCCCAAATTAGTGCCCAGTTGATTTTTGGCAAAATTCTTTTATAGCCAGTGCACAAGAGGTTGTTTTCTAGATATAAGTTGCCCAACCTATAGGATATCTTGTAGAATGCAAAAAACCATTTAAACTCTCTGAGAAGTGCCTCTTTGCATTGTATATCCCGAGAAATTATGTTCCACTACGCTGGAACCCATGCTGGAGGGGTTGCTATGAGGTGCCACTGATAGCATTCAACATCAACTGTTCGTAGTACATGTGTCCTGTTAAGCCTCACAGGAACACAATACTCAGCACTGGATTTAACCAGGAACAAAGATGTAGTACGCAGATATTGTGTGTTGGCTCCCCATATTATAATCCAGCAAGTTTCAGCACAATGTTAATCCTGAAGATGCTCCTGGGTGGTGCTAAACAAACAACAATTTTGCTAGCTAATCTCCCAGCTATGTCAGCTGCCAGCCCTTCTGAATCAAGCACCTATAAAACTTCTCTACAGGTCACAATATGACTTTCAACTAAAAACTACCCATACTAATTGTAAAATTATACTAAATTTCCAATTATTTTCCATGTTTCTTTGTGTCTTGTATATAAATGGAAATAAGATGTTATTCACAAATCGCCTGGGTATACCTAAATTTATCTGCAAAACATTAAAAGTACCCTTGGCTAAGTTTTCTTGTCCCAGTGAGGTCTGAATATCTGACTTGAGGCAAGGCACTGACCCAATCTGAAGTAATGTGTCAACAGCCCCTGTTAGTTATATATACTGACAAAGATTTGTAATAACTTACTGATGATGGGTTTTCATATTTTATCAACTCTCCTATTAGAATACAAAATGTATCAAAAATTTGTATAGACCATATTTTTATCAGAAGTAGATTAACACATTTCCCTAAGCCTAAAGTTTCATTGTAATTTAATATAAGTTATATAATATTGATTATGGCCATGAAAATAATAAAGTTTATTTTATAATTCAATCTGTTTGAAGATAAATTAGCTATAGTTGATTGGATATAAATTTACAATGTTAATAATGTTAATGTTTGTTTTAATACATTACTTGAGTTGTTGCAGCACACTGGAATGTAGTAACAAGTTAATTAGTAATAGTTTTAGTAAAGTATTACTATTACTGTAAAGCACAGCTGTAACAAGGTCCCTGGATAAATGGTTATTTACTAAATAAAATTTAAAAAAAGAAAGAAAAAGAGTAATACAACACTTTAATGAGAAGACCTTATGATGTACACATTTTCAATTATTTTAATGTACAGTCCTATTGTAACAATATAAAAAGTGAAATTGAACATGCAAACATTTTTATTTATTCTAATAAATTAAAAGTTTGTAAAGGTGATGTTTCGCAACAATGAAAGCTTATTAATTAACTTACTGGAAATTGAAAAGGCAATAGATCTTGATTCCAATAAGAATTCACATTGAGAGCAACTCACACTACCAGTTTTCAGAAATATCTGTTATCTTTACAATATGATATTAAGATACAGAAGACACTATTAATATCAATGGCAGTGTTTGTAGTTTTTAAACGAGCATAGTGCTCAATTTATAATTGTATGCTTAATTGTTTGCTCTTCTGTTAATATCTAAAATCATTTTTAAATAAATGTAGCTCTGCAGGTTCTGCATTACAGCTCAGGCCAGCATTTTTTCTAGTTACACAAAACAACCATTAAGTAGTTCAAATAATTTTGTGCATTAATTATGAAAAAGAAAAAATTATATTTTACTTTTGATGAAGACAATTTAGCAAAGTAAACTCACCACAATTATTGTAAAAATTAAAAATCCTCCCCCAAGAAATAACTGCTTGTTGTATTTGGCTTGTTTAGCATTGTAGTGACTCTGCCAGGAACCACAGGGCACTGGGAGGTCATCCATGGTGACAGGTTTAAAATGAGCAGGTGCGTAGTCAGACGCCCTCCTGGTATTGCGGCTTGCTGTTACAAAATCAGTTTTCAGAACAGGTGTCACTATTATAACAGTATTTTTACAATTCTATCTTTAATTTTGTAACAGAAAGCTTGGTGCTGATTGAGGCAACATTTCTAGTGTTAAACTGCTAGTGGTACTCAATAAAAGGCTAGTTTGCAAATTATATTCAATGTACCACTTAATAATGCCCTAATTCAGAAAAAGGTCAGTGAAGTCCATTTTGGCAAGTCAATTGGATTTTTTAAGTGACAAGAAAATGTTTGGTTACCAAATGTTCATTACATAAATCAAGTTTATTCTTGAGAAATGAATTATGTTTTGATAAGGTTATGCACAGTCTATTAACTTGTAAAAAAATCCAGATTTGCTGTTTCAAAATGGTTGAAAAAGTTAGATTCTGGCGTTTTGATGCTACCAGAGGTTGGGATGGTCTATTAAATCATATGGCGAAGGGAGATGGGATGGTCCATCAATTTATGTGTGCTAGGGTGGGTGGAAGGGACGGTCCATTAGGTGTTTCATTGGGTGGTTGGTGCAGTCCATTAACTTGATTGTCATAAGATAGGTGGGAAAATTCATCAAGTTGGCTGTTTTAGGCGGGGTTGTGTCATAGGGTGGGTGGGACAGTGTATCAAGGTAGAGGGCTAAAAGTTGTGTGTAGTAGAGTAAGTTGAATGGCCCATAGTCCATAAGTCATGGGTAGGAAACAGTTGTTAAATGAGTTTCAATAGTATAGGGCCATATGATGAGATTATATAGATATTATAAATAATAACTATTAAAATTAATTTCTGTAATACGTTATATTTTTCCAAAAGCTTAAATCCTGTCAAGTCACAACCCCTACTAAATCCACAACAACAATAATGAAGTATGATTCTAAAAATGTAAAATAAAAGCAATACAGTAGGTTCTATCTGTGGACATGTTTTAATAGTAGTTGGTTAAATCCCAACTTCACAACCTAAAAGGTTCTCAGCTTGATCCGAATCACATTAATATTCCACTGTATGTGTATGGGCGGGAGAGAGTATGAAGCCATAATTCTTATTGCTCGCTTTTGAAAAATTAATATCCTCTGGAGGTTGCCAATTGAGGAGCCACCCCATAGAGTGATTCCATATCGGAGATGAGAATCAAAAAGGGCGAAATAGGCAATCCTTAAGGCAGATGATGTGGCAGTTGCTTTAATTCTTTTAAGGGCAAAAATGGCGCAGCTTAGTTTTGAGCAGAGGTTATCTATATGACAGCTCCATGTCAGATTTTGGTCAAGAAACACGCCCAGATGTTTCAATTCATCCACTCTTTCCAAATCAGGTGGTCCTGTTATATGATCTTTAAGTCTTCCCAACGCAAGGAGCTTGGTTTTAGATGGATTAAACACCAGATCATTATTTAAACAATAATACATTTCAGTTAGCCTGTGCTAGGCTAACTGAAATGTAGGTGTTGATTTCCAGTGATTCTACTGATTTATTGCAGGTAAACTAGTGCAGTATCATCTGCATACATGATGGGGTGACTATAAGCGAAGGAGTATATACATCAATTCTTAGTATTCAATTGCCAGTTTAAAGATATGATTGGCAAATCAATGATTAATCATTGATTGTTGAAAGAAGGGCTATTCATTTAACAAAATTTGAGAACTGCCTGAAATGGGTCAAACTATTTTCATGAGAAAATATAGGCACTTTTTATGGTAATTATATAGAACAGGATCCTTGTCGATTGTTTTGCTTAAATCTTTTTTCATGGTAGATAAATAGCTAAGAAACAAGAATATAGTCGATTTTTTAATTTATAGATTTTTTAAGAATATAGTCAGAAAAGTTGAAAAGTTACAAAAATAGGGAAAAAGAACAAATATTTTTATTTGTATTGTAATATGTTTGTTTGCTGGTACTCAAACTATGTGGAATTTTGTCCTATGAATATGGGGTTTTTGCAATCAAACTATTATTAGGCCTAAGCGTGCTAGAGCCAGAAATATCCAGTTTCAGTAAGGGTATGTCCAGTTTGGTTGGGTTATGTTAGGTGATGGTTAGATAAGGCTATGTTAAGTTTGGTTAGGTCATGTTACTTTTGGTTAGGTTAACAAAAACAAATCTAAACACCAGGCTCCTCTCAAAACGTAATATAACCTACCCAACCTTACAAATCCAAACTTAACCTAATCAAACCTAACAATACCTAACCTGGGCTTATCCTATCAAAACATAATCTTACTAAAACTAGACATTTCCGGTGCTAGCACACTTAGTAGTGGTTTGATTGCAAAATGCATTTCGTGATCAGGACAAAATTCTGCACAATATGGTTACCCGAATGCTATATTTACCAACAATATTCTTTTGTTTTTCTTAATTTTCCCAACTTTTTAAATCATATTCTTGTATCTTGGTTATTTATCAACTATGAAAAGCATTCAGCTAAAAATCGACAAGGCCCCTGTTCTATATAATTACCATTGTTATAAAACCTGCAGAACAAAAAGTGTTTTCTCAAAAAATATAGACCTGATTTTACCCATTGGTGATTTAAAAGTGAAGATTGGTGAAGCATCTAGAAAGTGCTATATAGGTCTAACAAAAATTGTTGAATAGGTAGTAATGGGTTTTAAAATAGTTGTTTTCACTATCAGATAAAAAACTAGTTTTCGAATTTTTAGTCAAAAAATAGTTTTTTACCATTGAAGTCAAAATCCTCAATAATTATAAACTCATATTACACCACTTTTTCAACAAGAAATTGTATTTTCTGAAGCGTTTAGAAGATGCACAACTTCCAAATTTTCTCTGGCCTGGCTAGCAGAACTGTTCAGGTCCTCTCTATGGACTTTTGTCCTGAGAGGAAATTCATGTGATCTAAGTAATTATTTAGAAAAACAGGGGCCTTGTCGATTTTTCTGGCTGAAATTTTTTGTTCAACGTAGATATTACATAACTTTAAAGAATATGATATGGGCATTCAGCTATCGAATCGGAGACAGTCCATTGAACAGTCAGTTTGGGAGCGGTAATGACTATTCGAATTGGACAAAAAATTATTCATCTAAAGATAGACAAATAGGCATAATTTCTCTGTCTTTTAAATTTCCAAAATTTAAGTCCAATGAAGCAGAAAACTCTGGGAATAAAAGTGTAAATAATTCCAAGAGCTACGAAAGGTACTTATTGAAAGTTCGACTAACACAGCAATTAAAGGTGTTACTATGCCTGTTAGGTTAGATATAAGGAAGAAAGCTGTCTTTTTGAGTCGATTAAGTCCTGAAGTACTGGTAGAGGACTTTGAGCAGTTCCTGAAAGAGGAGTTGAGTCTTCAGTGTGTAAAGTGTACACAATTAAAAATAGATTTGAGGGTTGTGCATATTTTCATATTGAGTTTGCAGAAGTGGACTGGATAAAGTTCTGCAGGCTGACATGTGGCCAGAAGTTTGTTTAGTTGCTTCAGAAGGTTGTGTTTCCTTGGCAAAAACCTTATGATATCTTCAGCCGAAGAGTCAAGGGACACTAATTCAAATCATGGGCAAAAATTTCAGTTTGACTCCAAGGTGTCATAGGATCTGTTTGAGAAGTGTCTTGCGGAGAATATTGAAGCTGATTTAACAGCAAACAAGAATGAACTTAATTTATTTTATCTCAATATACAAGGACAAACACCTAATTCTTGAGGATTTTGTACTCAACCATAATCTGTACATAATGTGTAACTCTGAACATTGACTACAGTCAGGTGAGGTTGTTCTCTCTAATCCTATTTATTATTTTTTTGATAGTACCTTTTGTAGAAATAGTAAAAAAAGAGGAGGTACCCTTATATTTGTCAGGAATGACCTGGCTTCCCTAATCAAAGAGTTTGATGTAGCTCACATGTGTCAGTCAATGTAGCTGGCATTTTGAAATATCAGCAGTGATTGGTGATAGCCTGAAAGTAATTGTGGTCTCACTACCTAAATAAATCTCCCGATGGCAGTCCGAGTTTATTTTTAGAAAAACTATAATATTTATTGTCATTTTTTAATCCTTGGAGTAGCTATAAGGTGACTATTGGTGGAGATGTAAATAGTGAATCCGACATTACAACTAATAACCAAACTGTTAAAGATTTTTTAAACTTTTTAAGACGGTATAATTACTTATGTAAAAATTCTATTACTTAAGTATTTTATTAGGACTAATATTAATAAGATTGATAACTGTCATTGTAAAGTTGTGGATTTTCCTTTTTCAGACCATGATAGTATAGTTTGCAATGCCTTTTGACAGTGAGCCAACCAATTATTGAAAAACAGTATTGCCTAAGTTTTGTTTTGCTAATATTAGTGATAGCCTACAGTATACTTACTGGGGCTGTATTTTTCAACTTTATGTGAGCCTTTTGAGGCATCATTACAACTATTAGAGTTGTAAATTATAATTGCCGTCTTAGTAAACAACCTTTACGTAGAGTAACTAAAATTAACCAAAATAGTTGGCATACGGGTAACCTTGCCATTATGAAAATTTAGTTATTGGCCCTAGGAAAGTTGTTTAAAAAGTCTAATTCTGTATAAATAGTTTCAATTAAATAGTTTAAAACCAGAATATAGGTGTAAGATTCAAGAAGCTAGACTTGCACACAATCATAACATTATTGAAAATAGTTCGAATAAATTCAAAGCTACATGGAAAATTATTTAAAAAAAATGCAAAAACTTTTCATCTCCATGAGTTACATGTTTTG
>JAQJVL010009401.1:0-16152 GCA_035578905.1 Stictocephala bisonia
AAACTTTCAAAAGTATACTTTAACCTCCTTTAAAATAAATCGTAACAAAACTAACTTTCATCTTTAAAAGTTTAAAACTTTTTAGCATAGGAATAGTAAATTGACAAACAATAACAATATAAACTATTTATTTAACTGTACAGTACATGTTTCATCTAAGTGACCTTTTATGAATAAAAGGGTCCTATGTGGGTCATACCTGTTGACATATATTATATTTTAAACTATACAGTTTAATTTGTGGGTAAAATTGTATTATGATAAAATAATGAATAGTTTTATATCATATATCAATGTTTATTACATTATTAAAGTATTAAAAATGTGTATTTAAAATGTAACTTTCATCTATGTATAGCACTTTGTTTTTTCAGTCAACATAATTGCAATATCTCCTGGAAGGGTTGATTGTGTTTAAGGACACTTTCCCTACTACCTGATTTATGAAAAATCAGAAATCAATCCAATATAAACATTTTTAGCCATGGAGATAATTTATAATTTTAAATACTGCTTGTAATTTTATATGGTAAATCTCACTAATATTAATATTTACAATATTTAATTAAACATCAATAAAAAAAGTAGGCCGAGTTTCACAAAAGGCTTGCAGCAGAGCGTCTTAGGGTAAAAACAGACAGACAGCGTAGCGTAGGGCAACGTAGCGCAGCGTAGCGTATCCGAGCGCAATGTAGTCCAATACACACAGAGAGCGCAGCGTAGCGCATTGCAGGTTGTAGACAGTCACGAAGTACATCACATCAGTCAGTATACAGCATGGCTCTATCGAAAGCGATTCGTATTAGTCTTTGCGAAAATCATCTTAAAATAATAAAATTTGAAAGGTTTTAAAAATAGCCTATATTATGATATGATTTGCGTTGTTACTTATTTCACTGTTATAATGTTGTTGGGTCCACGTTGTTTAATTGTTTCATCTGAAGAATACAAAGTAAAATTAAACTGTGATTTGCATCCAAGTAAAAAATGCATAATTTGCACGCGTTAATTTTAGATTTGTACAAATATTTTAGATTTAGATTTTAATATAAAAAATATTAAATACAGTTTAACATTATTCTTATGGGAGAATTCTCCTTCATTATTCTTAAGGTATCTGGAGCTAAGCCTCAACCAATTAATATTATTTTCTCGTCGTTGTAAAAAGATAAAAAAATGAATAAAAACATATTTTAGGACAAACACCTCGGATTCGTAGTTCCGTGTTCATTGTACACAAACACTGATGGGAGTAATGTCTTCACTCGAATAATTTGAACATATGTATCAATTTTTTTCCGCTTGTTTATTCAATTTTCTTTGGCTACATGACATACATAAGAAAGTTTGCTTTTTTCCTAATTATTTAATTGGTGTTAAATATGGGTGTGTAAACAACTATTAACTTTAAACATAAAACTGCGGGTAAAACTACTGCCCTAGATCGAGGAAGTAACAAAAATATATTAAGATTGTTATATTTATTTTAAAGTAAGTGAAACACTACACGTTTATGACATTATAGTTCGAATATATATAATTATAGAAATTAACTTACATACATTTTTTCAAAACAAAAATATACATAAGCATGAAACAAGAAATTCGTATGAACTGAAAATTATACAATCTAAAAACCGAACTCAACAACACAACAAAATCATGAATTTATTATTAAAATATATAATAAATTTCCTTATAATTTATGAAAAATATAAGTGAAACATTTTTAAGAAATTACATCCAACTACAGTATTTATTAGAAGAATGATAATACAAAATTAAAGACTTCTTTAAAATTCAACTGTACATTTTACTCAACTTTTATTATATATTGTAATACCTCATTTGATGCAATAAAGATTATTATTATTATTATATTAGGCCTACCGGGAGTGAAATTATAAAATAAAAATGTGATGTTTATTATAAGCTATAGTTTAGGTATCATTCTAACTAATATAATACAACGAATTTAATTCGATGAAGCTCAAAATATCATGAAGTAGGTTATATAGTAGTATTCACTTTTATTGAGTGATAATTAAATTTGTCCGTTTATTTTTTACACCTTTAATATACTTATATAGTTGTATCTATTATATAGAATTCAGACAATAGGTATCCGTTTACCTAAACGTTACACCTATTTCCTCCCCATTCATAGGTTAATTTTAATGTTGCTTTTTACATTTATAAAATTATTATGTGTCATTTAGTTATAATTGGCCAATAATAAAATTAGTAAATAAATCCTCTGGAAGTAATCACGATCTGTTTAAGAAATCTAGCAACTGGAATAAGAGTCAATACGATTGCAGAGTCAGTATACCTAAAGCAAATATACGTCTTTGTTAGGCAAAAGGTTCTGCCGAGTGACCAGCATGTAACCACCCGGTTGTTCAACCCTAAATTTCCCATCTGCTCCCTGTTGGCCCTCCCTGTTCGGCGGTCTCACTTTCTCCTTCTCGCGGATCAAAACGCCGCCCAGAGGAGCAACCACTTAGGTTGACAATTTTATGATGGTATGTGCCTGACCTGACGGATCGAAACTCTTACACCCGGTACTGTAACTCCTATCGTTCAGCAGTGGTTGTAGTGCGCGGAACTAGGGTGAGTGGCGAGTCATTGAATCGGCCGCCATATTGCATGGGCTGTGACGCCTGTGTGTATCGATGCCCTCTCTGTGGAACTGACCACATATGTTCTTTATTTAGATAGTTGTCTGGTTTATGACTATAGAGTGGACCCTTCATCTTTTGTTGAAGTTGGGACGCCAGTCCCAAGGACAACTCAATTCTTGTAAATAAATAATGACTTTTTTGTAAAAAATCCTGATGTCAAATTTTCAAGTGAATAATTTGTTGCACCTCCATTTACAGCTGACTGTCGGAGTACTGTAATGAATTTGTTCGAACCATAAAATATACAAGTACAACTACAGTAGTATGAATGAATTAACCGCAGATCCGGGCAATTGACGTGCCACACGTCGATAGAATTTTTCCTTTATCCGTTGATTGATTAAAAGTGTCGCTACATGTTTGTTTATCAACTTAGCGTAATGAAATTAGTACTTTTCTATGCAGAATTTAAATTCAAATTCTTTATTTGCATCATAGATGTAAAAATACATTTCTATGTAAGTCAAAAGAATACAATAATATAATACAGTAAACTTATATCGAATTTAACATCATTAATCAGTTAAAACTTCTTATTCTTATTCTTAATATTCTTACATATGAGACGCCACACAACGTTGTTGGTATTTTAAGGCGAATATGAATGGTTATATCAATCTCAATATTCATTACACAGTAACAACTAGTGATATTACGTTATGATTATTAAACAGTTTGACAAATTATTGTAATTAAATAATACTATATAAAATGGATAATGAATAAAAATATTTGAAAGGCGTATAAATATTGTGTCTTGCTCAGACAAAATATAGAGAACTCTCCACAAATAACGTCTTAATTTTCTTTTGAAATTCTGTAGATTCAAACATGATTTTATTTCTGCTGGTAGCTTATTAAATAGACAAACACCTCGGTAAAAAATTGAATTCCTAAAAATTTCTAGATTAAAGTTGTTAGTAATTAAAATGGGTTTATTTCTAGTATTAATGTTATGACACAATTTTTTAAAGATGATTGATTTTGGAAAATGTAAATAGATGAAAAGTAAATTACTAAGGCTGGTACAGTTAAGACCTTATGCATCCCGAAGTGACCTCTACAGCTCTCAGCCCGACCAAGTCCCCAAACAATCCTTAACGCCTTCTTCTACAATTTGAACACTTTCTAAATTATGCTTACTTGTGAAACACCAAAAAGTAATACCATAAGACAAAACAGATTAAAAAATTCCGTAATGAAGATAAGGTTCCAATACGGCTTAGTTGTCTCATAGCGTAAATGGACGAGTTCAGCTTCATACAAAGTTTATCTATATGAGAATGCTATCTATACATATAAAAGGCAAAGCCCTCACTGATTGACTCACTCACTCATCACTAATTCTCCAACTTCCCATGAAGGTAGAGAGCTGAAATTTTGTACACTGTTTCTTTAGAACTTAAATAGGACAACTAAAGTATTTTCATCTTGATAAAGTACTCCTAAGGGGTATAAAGCACCCTTAAAAGATTGGTCCATAAGGATAACATTGGGTTGATTTTAGTAAATTAATAACAGCTGTTTTGTAAATAAATAAACATGTCTATTTTGAATGTTTGACATTATACTATTTAATATTTTACTATGAGTTTAATCTTCAGCTGTTAAACAAAAATAAATGAAATGAACACTCTTGAAATAGGCTAAATAGGTGGCAAAGCAATTAGTGTGAGTGAGATACTGTACCGAAATGTAATATTGTAATTTTACGTTATATAGTTAATATACCGATTTTTGTATTGAATAGTTACATGGCGAGGCCGAAGGCCTCGTATCGAGCGTAGCGAGCGTCGGGGTTGGCACGCGAAGCGTGCAGGGGTGTCCCCTAGTTTCATATAATTTTGAATTAAAACAACTTATTGTGGAATGTAGAGGATTTAGTACAGAGTTATTGAGTTCAAAGCCAATATGCTGAAACTGTTGGTTCGATTGAGCTGAAACTTGTAGTACAGTAGATTTTGAGCTATTAAGATAAAGCTTATAAAGGGAAAACCACTCCATCAATAGCAAAGAATACAAATCGAAGGATTCCTTCAAAGATTCAGGATCGGCAGCTCTAAATGAAATACTCGTGTCGGCAAACAAAACAATGTGTGGGAGGTAGGAAACTTACACAGGTAAGAAGGGAGGTCATTTATGAAAAATAAAAAAAGTAAACAGCTAATGATTTGTCCATATTTGGCCTAAAACCAAATTGGTATGGCGCCAATAAATTGTTACATGTAAGAAATTGCATCACTCTGGAATGTATTATTTTCTCAAAAACCTTAGAAAAATTGGTGTTATCGATATGGGCCGAAACGAGTTGATATCTTTTGAATTGTTTTTGCTCTTTGCAATTGGAGTAGTTTTAGAAATGTTTAAATCTTGTGGAAAGACTCCGACAGCCAATGACAGTGAAAAAAGGTATGAAAGTATCGGTGCTATCTCAGTATGAAGTTCTTTTAGTAGGGACGAGGACAGTCCATAAAAATCTTTGGCTTTACTATTATTTAACGATTTTATTGCTGTTTTAATTTCATTTACACTAATAGGATGAAGATAGAAGTTCTTATCAGTACTATAGACATGTGGTGCTTTAATGTTGCCAGAAAATTTACTTGGGGGGTTGGCCGTTGACTTAGATAACATTGAAACAGTGTTCACAAAATGTTTATTAAAAAGGTCTGATACCACCTGGGGATCATCGGTTGTTGTGCCGTTATAATTGAGTGACCACGCTGCTCGCTCCGATGCCCACCACAGGCCTGAAACTATTTATTAATTGCCAAGTGGATTTGACAGGGTTTTTACTGTTCATGATTATATCCCTAGCCTGCCTAGATTGAGTGTCTATAATAAGAAGTTTGTGTATCGCTTTTAGGTGTTTATAATACTCAACTATCTCAGGTTCACTCGATCTCTGAAGGACGTTTAATATTTTTTACATATCATTAAGGTTTATGTCGGTATCTGAAATAATAAACAAATGCCAAGTAAAAAACGAACATAGAACACAAGTGTGCAGTTGAAATGCCTCACCACAGGCAGCTTCGCGCGCTAAAATTTGTCTTCTTTGACAAATACCGGACGCTAGCTCTCTTGCCGGAAACGGGCCGTTCAAAAACCGATCTATAGGGCATCTCCTCTTTCCAGCTGTTGCACTGGCAGCTCTCTTCTCCAAATGAAAATAGTTTTAAAAAAACTCCTTCGTACCGTTTACAAACGCATCTTTCTAACTGGGCAATCGACACAAAATGTGTTTATTAACATTTTAGTCTATAGAGCTTATTTGTTGATAAATTTGAATGAAAAAAATACCCTTGAAAGAAGAAAAAGCGTCAAATCCCATGGTATAAGTGTAGTGGTATTTCGCGCCTTAGGTTAGTAGTGGTGGTCATGTGAAAACGGCGAGAAAGGTCCAGGGCCTCACCTCAATCCAACAGAGCGGTCGGTGACCCCTTCATCCCCGCTTCGGGTGTCCCATTGTTGTCAACTTATCTAAACAAAGGAATGCATCCTCTTAAAGGCCAAGATCCAATCGTGCATCCTACTTTATTGTGGTAAACATTAGTATTGGTAGTAGTATGACTTTAGTAGACTAATATTGGTCATAATGGAATAATGGAGAAAATTTGTGTATACAAATTTTTGCTTGCTTATATTTATGCAATTAGGCCTACTAAATTTATTTACAAATAAACCATATTAAATAATATATATCTTCGTTTTCAGAAGAAGATGTACTATATGTATGTAGGGTAAAATTTCAAAATGTTTTATATTTTATTTATGTGTTTGAACCTAGTATTTCTTTCGAAAAATTTCCTCAAGATACATATTCCGCTTATAACTTTATAAAAAATATGATTTTTATTGTTTTATGATTTGAAACATAATTTGTGTTCACAATAACGTTTTCTAGCAGGATTTATACAGTTCAAAGTCATCAAATAACAATATTTAGGTATGAATTGAATATAATTTCAAAAATTTTACAAAATCTTGTCATGCAACGAAAATATTTTTTTTTTCTTCACGTGTAAAAAAATATTTTCACCTATTTCAAAGTAAAATACTTATGTATTCTATACCAAATTTGGTTCTCAACAAAACGCAAATTTTTCAATAGTTTGATTGCTTTTACTTGTGTCTATAAACATGCCTAATGCTTTAGTACTACATATTTTTCAACTTTATTTATTTTTTTTATTTTGCAAAAAATACTACCAACTTTTTATTTATTTTTTATTGGAAATTTTATTACTGGATACTATTTGTCAACTAAATATTCCTATTTTGGCTTTCTTAGAGTTTTCCCTAAAAATGTTGTATACCATTTATAAGGGTTGTAAGCTACGATAACACTATACGTTTCAATTGCAATTCTTTACAATGTCGTTACCACGACTATAGTTATTACTATACTTATGGAAGTATGATTTATGAGAAGAAAAGCGGTATGCAGTACTATAATGTATCGCTTTATTTAATATTTTTTCAAATTTACAAAAAGGCTTATGGCGTGGTCCAAAACGCCCCGCCCTGTGGGCCAGTTTGCATAGGCCCGATCTAGGGTTAAGACCCACTTTATTTTTTCAGTCTCAATTTTTTAATCGTATCTTTTAAAACCCTAGAGACTCTAATTAATTGTTTTAAGAACACGATTTTACAAAACAAATTGTATATAAAACATAGTTTTGAAAATATAAACTTCAAACTAAATATTTTTTATATTTATATTTTTTTGTATAGAACTAATTAGGGATTTGCAAATAAATTCCAGCGCGGAATTCAATTCTTGATCAAATGCAGATTTTTTGGAAAAAATCCGTTTAATTTAGATGCCCGAAAAGGTTCGAAAATAAAATTGTTCTTATGGGACTAACATTATAAAATGGCAAGCCTTCTGCTTATCAGCAAGTATTCATAAATATTACGATATTTTTTTATTGTTTTATTTCTTGTAAAGGATTGAGAAAAACTGAACATTGTAATTTAATTGTTTATATTATTAAAAACAGTAGCCTATTCAGCCATTCTTTTGTAATGGGACATTTGAACTAATATTTCACTTCTCAAAAAGACTATATATAAATTAAATAAAAGAATGCAAATATAATTGTGATACATAGTTTAAGTATTTTTACAAGCAAAGTATTATTTTGTAAGAACATTTCTGTCATGGGTTAAAATATGTTTTTGTAATTGTAATGGATGTGACGCTCTGAGGATGTATGACTTGACATATTAATTTTGATACAGAATTTCTGCTCAATTCATGAAAAAGAAAAAAAAACACTTGTTTCATATTATCTGGAAATGAAACTGCTAACCGGCTGTCTCACCTCATGACTTCTTTTGGGCTTAGAGATGCTATAAAATCGTATACCAGGGAGTTTAATGGATCTACGTCACTAATTGACAACATCTTTACAAACATCAATCCAAGCGAACTGGTCACTCAAGTTGTCATAACAGCAGTCTCTGATCACCATGCCCAAGTGGGAGATCTTAGGGTCAATTTGTCTCCCATGACAAATATTCCTAAGTTCAAACTTAAACGTCAAATTACATGTAACAGTATCCAAATGTTAAAAAACTTGTTAGCGAATGAAAGGTGGGATAGTGTATTTAGTACACAGGATGTAAACTCCAAGTTTTTACTTTTCCTTTCTACTTTTTTGTACTGTCTTAACATAGTTGCTCCTATAAAAAAGTTAAAATACAAAGAGACCAAATCTTTTACTAAGGTATTTTTCGATAAAGATTTGCTTCAGCTCCAAGAGAAAGTCCTCACTATGTATTCTTTGACTAAACACCTTGGATCTGGACACCCCTTACGAAAGTCTTACCGTGATCTTAAGAAACAGTTTCAGACCAAAGTTCACTCTGCCAAGTCTGGATTAGTTTTTAAACACATCGCAAGGGCTCATAACAAAAGCAGGGCTGTTTGGGATATCATTAAGGACATTCAGCCCAATGAAAAGTTTAAGTCTTTCACCAATTACTCCATAAAGAACGAGAGTGGTTCCTTAGTGAATGATCCAGCTGAAATTTCATGTCTGTTCAATACTTTTTTCACTCAGACAAGTGAAAGACTTGGAAGCGGTTCTTTGGGTATTGACGACCCTCAACGTGTGTGCCACGCTGTGCGGACAGTTGTACCATCGCTTTTTCTGTGGCCAACCGATACTCGGGAAGTAATCGCAGTGGTAAAATCCTTAAAGCCAAGCCACACTTCAGGAACAGATGGCATGTCTTCTAGTCTTCTTAAAGATTTTGTTGAGCAGTTGGCTTTCCCCTTGGCCCACATTGCGAATGCTACCTTCGAAAGTGGCGTTTTTCCAGGTATTCTAAAGCAAGCTGTAGTTAAACCATTACTTAAAAAGGGAAGCCCATGTGACATTGAAAACTATAGGCCTATATCCATCCTATCAACGTTTTCCAAAGTCGTGGAAAAGCTATTCCTCATTCGTTTATTATCATTCCTATCGAAAAATAATATCATTTTCGAAAAACAATTTGGATTTAGACGAGGATTCTCAACAGTTGATGCCGTGTTTGACTTCATCAAAAATGTTTCTTTAGCTTTAGATGAACGTCAGCATTCGTTTGGTGTATTCTTGGATCTCCAAAAGGCATTCGACGTTGTCAATCATGAGCTCTTATTGTTTAAACTACATAACCTTGGAATAAGGGGAGCTGCTTTCGACTGGATTTCTTCATTTTTGAAAGGCCGTAGCCAGGTGGTTGAAATTCCCTTTGTTGATGACTCCGGTTGCTTAAGTCACCGAGTATCCTCTGTAGAAACAGTGAAGTCAGGGGTACCCCAAGGCTCTAATCTTGGCCCAGTCTTGTTTCTGTTATTTATTAATGACATCTCGTCAAGTGTAAACGGAGGGAATTTATGTCTATTTGCTGACGACACATCCATCAATATGTCACATAAAAATAGGGAAACTCTAGAATGCGATATTTTTGTACAAGGTAGTTGTCTTCTTCAATGGCTGGAAGAAAATCGCCTTGCCGTGAACACTGCAAAGACTGCATTTCTCGACTTTAGAATTCGAGCCCCTATGAACGGTGCTAGTGGAAGCTCGTCCCTCCTTTTAGGTGATTTCGTTATTAGCCCGTCGCAATGTACAAACTTCTTGGGTGTCGTTCTGGACTCAAGGCTGAACTTTCATCTTCACATGGACAAAGTTTGTGGCAAATTGTGCAGTGGTATCTTTTTACTGCGTAGACTTTCCCGTTTTTCCAGTACTGAAGTTCTTCTGGCCTGCTATTATGGATGCATATTTCCACATCTTACTTATGGACTTCCAATTTGGGGCTCTGAAAACACCAGGACATTGTACATCTTCCGTTTACAGAAGAAATGTCTGAGGATTGTTTTGGGATTGGCAAGGAATCAATCATGCAGGGGGCTGTTCCGTTCAAACAATTTACTTACATTTCCAAGCCTGTACATACTTGAGACCTTAACCTTTATTAAAAAAAACATGCATATTTTTACCACCGAATCACCTGTACAACATAATTTCCGAAAATCCAGCCGTCTACCCTTTCCAAAGCACCGAACATCATTTTTTGAGAGCCAGTTATATTATTCTGCAATTAAATTATTTAACAGCCTCCCTCTGGAATTGAGAGCAGTAACCGTAGTTAGTAAGTTTAGGTTAAGACTAAAATGTTTCCTGATTGAAAAGGAATTTTACTCTGTAAGTGAATACTTGATGTCTAAGTATGATAAACATAGCTCTAATTAGGTTTAAGCCCTCACAATTTTAACCTTTGTTTTATTGTATTTATATTGACCATTGTTATGCAATATACTATTGTTAATTGACAAATAAACGATTTGAATTTGAATTTGAATTTGAATATCTTAAATTTAACAATTCCTACTATTCTTTAGAGATACAAAATTCAATTTTTTTAAAATAAATTATTTTTCCAACCGACGGGACACTCTCGTAACGGACGGTACAAGTTCACTTTAACTTGTTTTATAGTCCTTAAATTTTGCAATTTCAAAGTTTTAAGTGGTTATATTTAAATCAATAGAGTATCGGTTAAGAAAACAAAAACTGTCAAACAAAAATTTCCATTTAATAGTAAAAATAAGTTACAAAGTAAAACAAAAAAAATTTACTGACTTTTTCATTAATTTTGACTAAATATGGTTGTACAAACACTGAATATTTTATTTCTCAACAAGAAGGGCTTTGTAGCCTTACCCTCAAAATGTTTAGTGTGTGCAAGCATTTTTTGAATTGAAGGTAAATTTACATAATATTTAAAAACTCACAAATTATGTTGCATCTTTGAAACAGGTCAGTGTGGATTTGATAAAATTTTCTTTTTTTTATGGGTAGTTTGATGGGTTTTTAAAAGAAAAAATTAGCTTGGTAATTTTTCTGAATTTAGAAAGGTTGAGCATGATGTCCTCCAGGGCTCAGTGCTTGGGCCAATGCTCTTTTTGATTTATATTAATGACCTTCCCTCAAGCATTCAGGGTGGATTGACTGAGACCTACTTATTTGCAGATGACCTTGAACCTCAGTACTTTGATCACTATATTTGATGACTTGACTGACACTATAAGGGACTGGTGATGTACCAACAGCCTCAGATTGAATGACACTAAAACTGTCAACTACACTTCTCTTCCAGCCATTCAGTAGATCCTAACACTCAACTTGTGAAGTTTCTGGGAATCCAAATTGAATCTAAGTTAGGGTGGGAAACAAACATAGAATTTTTTGCGAAAAAATTGCCCTCCGGTGTCTTGTCTTAAGAGTGCTTGGTCGTGTTTTGTTTCAACAGGCAATCCTAACTGTTTACTTTGCTCATTTGGGGAGCTACTTGGCCTATGGCATTGTTCTTTGGGGAACATCTCCTCTAGTCGCCTGCTGTTACGCAAAAAAAGCAGTTCGATTCATTAGTGGAGCTCCTCCTAGGGCTCATTGCAAGCCATTGTTTGTTCAGCTTGGTATCCTGACATTGCCTGCTATGTATATACTTAGCTCTGTTTGGTACATGATTTTACTGCATGTGACAATGTACATAGTTACTCAATAAGGCACAATAGAAATTTATTTACCATAAGTAGCGTACACTAGAACTTTTAAAAGCTTTGAAGTCATGGGGTGACACATCCTTTGCCTATTAAGTTTAGGGACTTGCCACACAAAAGGTTTAATAATTCAATGAAATCTTTTCTGATAAGAAACCCTATTTATACTACGCATGATTTTTTTAAACTTAGATTTTACCGAACTACGTGAAAATTCATAGAGCTATAGTATTTTGAATACATCAGCATTCAAAACTATTTAATGATAATTTTACTCTGATTTTGATTTGCATATTGCTAGCTTAAAAACTACTTTATTAGCTTAGATTTTTATGTATATAATTATTTATTCTGGATTGTTTCTTATATTTATTGCATGTAAAATCTTCTTTCTTTGTTGATTGTGATGTAATGCTTGTATAGGCACAATTTATTATTATTATTTATCTGTATATTATTAGTATAATTATCATATTTGTATGACGCTACCGATGCATTTTAATGTGCTTATGGAATAAAGATGACTCTGATTCTGGAAAACTCAGCTTAAAAATATTTTAAAATATGCCACATATTACTTTTCCAAAATACGTCTGGTTTTCGGTCGAGAAGTCACTACCCCTTTCAGTCATTCGGAAAGGAATTTCGGAACTGCATTCCAGAGAATTTTGTTGTGGAACAGATGTTCAGTTTTGTCACAACAACGCCCTCCATTAGCACAAAGATAGGGTTAATTGCCCTTGTTTTCTGTATCTTTCTAATCTCGTTATAGTTTTTGCTCCCCTTGGCGACCCACCCATGGGACAAAAACTGTTGCTACGTAATTGATTCGCCTTCCTCACCCCTCCCGTGAAAGACAACTGAAGGGTGTGTCGCATGCCAAATGTGACGACGTCATTCCATCTACGACTTGAGAATATTATAACTCTCCAATTATAGATTTTTGTATTTTCATTTATATCTTATGGAATAGTATAAAGTTGCATTTTAAATCAAGTATTCTCCAAATATAAAATTAATATTAGATAATTTTTCTGTTATGATAAAATCACACGTCTGTTAAATAATCACACTTTACTTTCTATCAGTAATGGTTGATAATGTGAATACAGTTAATTATCAAGGGAAATAATTATAAAGACAAAAACATTGAATTATTAGAAAAACGGCCATTTCATGTCACAGAGAGGCCTACTAAAAATAACTAGACATTCTTGATAAGAATTGTAAACATGTATAATGTTAAACTCAATCGTTCTTCTCTGTAGACCAGAGCGCGCGCGCGTGAGCGTGTGCGTGCGTGTGTGTGTGTGTGAAGATTCTTCATAAAAAGAGTGGTCTGGTCTAAAACCAGATGGAATAAATTTAATATCATACGGCTGTAAACACATGTATGTTGTAAATCATGTCTCAATTTGAAATTATGTACATATTTTTAAATTACAAACGTGACAGGTTTGTGAGTTAAGTAATGTTCAACTACTGTACAATGAGAGCTACTGATAACGGGTAGTCTCTTGGGCAAGGGGGAAGTGAGCGGTTTTGAAGTGCTGAGCCGCGTGAGTTGCTTCCACATGACCGCACAACGATGTCTGTTGAATTATCATGTGATATAAAATCGCACTTGCCAACCTTGTTATTCAAGTGATAAAATAATCTTACTTCATTTTTCAATCCGGTATTTTTTTACCGTTTTGGAAGTTTGTATGATCAGACATTATTGAGATTGTAAGGATTCACAAAAATTACAACGGAACTTTTTTAAAAAGAGTAAAAATTCTTTTCAATCAATATTCGAATGAAATATTGATTTTTAAAATTAATTTGCTGAGTTTTCCTTCTAAAACTTAGTATTTCAACGGTGAAAAGGATCTTCCCAAGTTTCCTTGACATTATCAATGAGAATGAAGTCTTTCATCGTCCTATCAGTCATGTCTTATAAATCTTGAAGCGTTTATCACTGGAAGGAATCAGCGTAGAATATAACTGCGTTGTCTAGTGTCTAGTAATAATCTAGTGAATACAGGGTGTCTCAAAATAAGTTAACCCTTCTTTAAAAGTAAAGAACTTATATCATTCAGTGATTTTTCGCAATCAGATTCATAGCTAATTTGTTGAAAAGTGTTATACCATCAAAACAATTATGTTTTGATGGTATAACACTTTTCAATAATCTTTTAACATTATAATAAAACTTGTATAAACATTATATACATTATATACATCATAATACATTATATATATACAAAACATTATATAAAACATTATAATAAAACTGATTATAGTAAAAATTTTATTATAATCAGGCTTGTCAATTAGCTGAAAATCAGACCAATACTACGGTTCGGATTCCACTTATAGCTGTTGTCCAATAGTTTCTCTGGCTACTGGGCTGTGTCTATTGGCTACTGGGCTATAAATAGAACAGTCGAACTCAGTTAGTAACCAGACTACACTCATCCACACTCATCCTACACTCATATTCGCCTTAAAAATACGCTCAAAGTTGTGTTCGCGTCACATATCTAAGAATAAGAATAAAACAATTGTTAATGAGATTTGTGATGTCCTCATTAATTCTAAACGTTGATTCTTTAGGCCTTCAGATCTCCGCAACGAAACCAATTAATAGAAATGTATTCATTGACCAAACCTTCCTATGTTTGACCTTCATAAGCAACTTAACATATTGCTTATGATCAGGTTGAGGCAAACAGTTACTATATTTATTTGACATAGCAGTGTCTTGAAGTAACTTTTGTGACATCAACTCCTGAAGGGGTAATGTCCAACAACAAAAATAACCAAAAGAACACACCAACTATCTTGAATATTAAATTTGGAGAAAATAAATTCTCTTGATTCTCTAGTGAATTAAGATACAATGAAAAACGCAGAAATTATCAGATAAGAAAGTTGATAAAAAATTGCATGCCCTGTTAAGGATGATGATTTTAAAGTAATAAAATCTAATGTACAACAATAGATTTTGACATTTGCATCACAAATAATGCACCAAATTTAAGAAGGATTCGAAGTCATTCTGGGCGTAATAAATGAAGAATGAAGGCAGCTGATAAGACGACAAGAGTTCGACAGGAATACGTTTGGAAGTCCTGCAGAGATAACGGAGACATTTGCGACATATTTTAGCTCTGTTTTCAACAAAAACAATCTTGACTCGTATCAGTTGTGGTAGTGTAGGTCCAATCATGGATAACGTGTATGCTGTGATTTTCAATTTAAAATAACACAAATCGAAAAAATTAAGGGCTTACAAATTACAAATCAACCATATTTTTAGGGACATTTACAAAGGATCAGCTGGATTGTTCGTCCAACCGTTATATTTCTTATTAACTGATTGAGTAAACTTAAAATTGTATAAAATTGAAGGGAACGTGAATTGTTATTGTAAAAAGTAGTAAAATGACAATTTTATACAATCATAAAACTACTAACTCCTCCCGCTAACGTTTTCTTTTTTATTGTTTTCAACAAGATATTTTCGATGCCAAAAGTTTAACCCTCCATGTGGCATTCTTCGAAATTTCGAAACATTTTTCGTTCGCCCAAGTGGCATTTATCGAAATTTCGAAACATTTTCCGTTCGCGGTAAATCATATATAAAATCCGTAAATATTGAGCTACATCGATGTTTTTATACTCTATGTACTCAGCGTCAACAGACAATTCCAGTGGTATGCAACATCGCACACTGCACTTTATCGGCGTTATTTTAAAACGTAGTGAAAGTTGAAGATGGAACAGTCTCGCCATTGTTGTTGTTTAGTCTGCCGGGCCTGATTTCAACTACGGTAAATAATTATCGTTTACAGTGTAATTATCACTTCTAGTGTGTTTAGAAGTGTATTATATTGTATTAGAGTGTTGTTTTAGTGTTGTGAAGTGTTATTTATTGTTTCAAATTTACAAAATTATTGTAAATTCAGTGATTTAGTTTAGGCCTTCCTAGGCCTATTGTGTAGTGTAATATTTATTTATTTTCAACTATACTTCATATATTGTATAGTTATAAATAGGTTAGTGACAGTGTTTTTATTTTATATAGATGTCTGATAATCTATTTAACGTTTTAGTATATAATAGAACTCTGTAGTGTTTATAGAAAATTTGTATCATATTTTTGAATGTTATAGTAACCGTGGTTACTAATTTTCAGGTTTTTGTATACGTTCCAGTTAAAAATTTATAAAAAATAATTTTTACTTACAAACCTACATAAACTATATACTTTCTGAAACTAGATAAAATTTAGAACATTTTGGCTATCTCACATTTCTTTTTTTATCATCACAACATTGATCATAGGGGGTGGTCCCCCCCCTATTTTCCGCGATTTCTAAAAAAAATTTAAAACTATTTCATAACATAAAAAAAAAA
>JAQJVL010009402.1:0-16149 GCA_035578905.1 Stictocephala bisonia
CTTATTGTACACTTTATGACATGTATAGTTACGATACATTACTTTCATATGTGTAAGTGTATGTGATAATTTAAAATCGATTTAAATCAAGCTAATATAACTTAAAATTGATAAATTTAAATTGATTTAAATTAATATAAAATTACTGCATTTACTTACATACATACATACATATCCCACATCGTCCTGATTGACCACTTGGCATAGGACCAGTCATTCTTTATTTTTTCCTCATCTCATATTAGGCACATCTTCATGATGCTTGTCTTCATGGCAGAGATAATCAGGAGGGGGTAGGGTTGGTTGTAACCAATGCAGGAATGAGAGTCAGGTTAGGCAAGGTGGAATCTGATAGAAACACTGGTCTACAAGATATTTTTTGAGCTCATATTTAAACTTTTTTATATTATTAATCTGGGCTATGTTGGGAGGAAGTTGTTTAAGTAGCTTGAGACCTATGTAATCCGGCTTTCTTTCAAAGAGCTTAAGATTATGATATACAGAAGGATTAAAATTATGATTTCTGGTATTGTAAGAATGCTGATGAGCAGCGATTTGTTTGTGTTCTTTTACATAGACTATTGTTTCAAACATATAGATGCTAGGTACAGTTAAAATTTGCAGTTCTCTGAAATGCTCAAAACATGAGTCACTAGGTCTAAGTTTCAACATACATCTAATTGCTCTTTTGTGAAGGACAAAAATCCTATTTAAATTACTAATACTAGATGAACACCAAAGGATGATTGAATACCTAACCAGACTCTCGATCAAGCCAAAGTACACCAGTTTAGACAGTGATATGTGTTTTAACGAGGATATATTTTTCAGAACAAAAATGTATGTGTACAAATATGAAAGTAATGTATCGTAACTGTACATGTCATAAGGAGTACTACAAGACTAAGTAGATAATTCTACAACCTTTAGAAATCAAGAAAACAATGTTTCAGGGAATTGATAAGTACTTATTTTCTTGAAAAGCTAAAATTCTAAAAATTATAAAACTTATAGAAAACATTCCTATTAACCAGATATTAAAATACAAATACGATATATTAACGAGTCTTTTAGTAATAATGGTGTAAACGTGATGTACAGTAAAAATTAGTTAAAATTCCGGTACTTTTTTTAACTAGGTTAAAAATTACTAAAACTTGTATTAAAATTGATTTGAAATAACGTAAAATTAAATGAGGAGAACAACTGAGTGATTAGATTTTTCGAAGGTTTCTTAGTTCCTTATAAAACGACCTTCAAACTTACGTGCACATAATTTCTACGCCGACAGTTAAGTAGACACTAAGAAATGTGTTTGTTCTTCAAGCATAATCATGGACCTTCTATTATACTATTTATAGAATTCCATGTTATGTTTTGGCTAAATAAGGGTACTCTATTTTATTTATGTTGATAACTTCGACTGCTCAAATAAACTGGTGAAATCTCTTAGATAAGAGAACTCTTTGGTAGACACTTAGTTCAGATCGCTTTAACGAAGCGATAGTGCCAAAGGCGATCTGAAACAAATATGCACAAACTGTGGAATTAGATGCAGCATAAAATTGTGCAAGGAATGCTTAAAAAACATTCACAAATAGTACATACACGTACAGTGGTACTGACCCACCCGCCCACCCATACACGTACAGTGGTACTGACCCACCCGCCCACCCATACACGTACAGTGGTACTGACCCACCCGCCCACCCATACATATACAGTGGTATTGACCCACCCACCCGCCCATAAACATATAGTGGTACTATCACTGTACGTGTATGGGTGGGCGGGTGGGTCAATAACACTGTACGTGTATGGGCGGGCGGGTGGGTCAATACCACTGTACGTGCATGGGTGGGCGGTTGGGTCAATATCACTGTACGTGTATGGGTGGCCGGGTGGGTCAATATCACTGTACGTGTACGGGTGGGCGGGAGGGTCAATATCACTGTACGTGTATGGGTGGGCGGGTGGGTCAATATCACTGTACGTGTATGGGTGGGCGGGTGGGTCAATATTAATGTACGTATATGACCACAGTGCGTGTATGGGTGGGCGGGCGGGTCAATACCACTACGTGTATGGGAGGGCGGGTGGGTCAATACCACTGTACGTGTATGGGAAGGCGGGTGGGTTAATACCACTGTACGTGTATGGGAGGGCGGGTGGGTCAATACCACTGTACGTGTATGGGAGGGCGGTTGGGTCAATACCACTGTACGTGTATGGGTGGGCGGGTGGGTCAATACCACTGTACGTGTATAGGTGGGCGGGTCGGTCAATACCACTGTACGTGTATGGGAGGGCGGGTAGGTTAATACCACTGTACGTGGTACTACTACCTATATTATCGGCAAAATCACTGATCTTAAAAAACAATCTTTGAATTACCTTTTATCAAACCTTCTTTAAACTAGGTATAATATAATGTCTATTGTAAAAGGTGTTTTATTGAAGTAGATCTAGGTCTAAGTTAACATGTTCAATCCTGAAAGAGAACATAATTGCGCAACTCCTAGGCTGAGTACAAAACACTATCACATAGTACAAGCACCCCTCACACAAATACAGCTGTACCCGTAAACGAAATACACCAAAACGTACACCAATACTGCCACAACAAGCGACAAGCAACACAACGTTCCCGGGAAACAGCGTACCTTACTCTTAATAAATACATTTCAAAGGCGAGCGGTGCGTTGTTCCATGTGCAGCACTACATTGATCAATGTAGCCCGCACGGGACGTGTTAAGCTACCCTTTATGCAACTCCTCATTTTGTAATTTGTAGAGTACCATGGGCCTACTGCATTTTAGATAATATTGTTTATCAGGTTCAATACATTTAGTTTTAGCTGTCAGTTATAAATGGTATGACAAGCCTAAGAACGGTAATTAAATTATTGATTACCTTGAATTCGATTAGGTAAAGATACAACTATTGATTGTGAAAAAAACTATTAACAATTGAACAGTTGTTTGAATATCTTTGAAATGTCAAATTCCAAAACAAACAAAAAAAGTAAACATTAAGGATAACCATAAATATAAATAAATATATACCATATACCACATAACCTTGTTCGTGTGTTGGAATAGACTAGTTTAGCACTATATTAGACCCGAGGTGTACACGTCTAAGTTAAATATAAGGGGATTCACTAGTCTTTCTTTACACAAAGAAACATTATTAAATTACATCCATTTATGTTAGACTCTATTAAAAATGGCAATTGTCATGCACCCAATTATAAGTTCAATACAGAAAATTGCATTGTATGAAACAAAATCAGTGAGTAATCCAACTTATTTACAATGAATATTAGAATTGTAACTACTAAAATGTAATTTGTCTTATGCCATAACCAGACTAGGCCCACTATTATTAGAATATTTATTACTATCTTTACTAACTGTGAATATAGCCTAGATCTCCCAATTTTGTATCAGATTTTAACATGTCAATGGGCACCTGATAAGAATGTTATTTACTATCTTAATCCTTTGAATCCGGGGTATTTTTTTTAAATATCTGCCAAAAATCCTAGCATTTTTACTGTGGTATCTGCCAAAAATCCCGGGTCTATTTTGCCAATTTTGCAGTATTTTACTAAAAAATTAATTTTTCGCTTGTTTTTGAATAAAACCTCATGATTCTTTTACCACTTTATTCCAAATAAAGTGTACTACAAAACTACATAAATATAAAATAATTATTCAAATAAAAAATTTTTTGTAAAAAAAAGTACTTACCGAAAAACATTTTTTGCCGAAAACATTTCACTTTTTGTCCATGTAGGAAGTAGTAAAAAATTAGATATGACAAATATGATTGTATCACCTTGAAGCCCATTGTTTATTTAACAACTTAATAAAATTTCATCACTATCACAAAAAATAAAATAGACAATAATAGCTGTCAGCTGACAGCCATAGAGATCGACGCAAATTGCAATGCTCAGTTGATTATGTTATAAAATAATTCAACTGCTATATAAAGTTCAGAAATAATTTATACATAAACTATGATTCTTTACGGTCAGCTTAGTATAAAACATGTGTAATTTTATCATAATTTAATATTAGAAAAAATTTTTTTTTCGAAGTTTCGTATATACGGACGTTGAGATTTCTTGCAGGTACCCTTCAGGTCCGTATATACAAACGCCGGGATTTCTTGCAGATACTTTTCAGGTTCGTATATACGAACCTCGGAATCGTAAGGGTTAACTACAAAATAAAGCTTTATGGAGTTTTTATAAAGGATTGTTGAAACACCATAATTCTATTATGGTGTTCTTTTGGTTCATATTTGTATATATAAAAATGTCACTTGCTAGTTGACATAGGCCTACAGGCTTGTGCGTGAACTTTATTCAACGAGTGAAGTACCGACCGTTGGCTGAGTGGAGATTCGAACCTTGGACCTTGCCATCCGCAGTCCGAAGCCTTATCCACTGAGCCACCAGGCTGGTTCAATTGTACTGCTTAACTGTTCAATTGTTAATAGTTTTTTCACAATCACTAGTTGTATCTTTACCTAATCGAATTCAAGGTAATCAATAATTTAATTACCGTTCTTAGGCTTGTTATACCATTTATAACTGACAGCTCAAACTAAATGTATTGAACCTGATAAACAATATTATCTAAAATGCAGTAGGCCCATGGTACTCTACAAATTACAAAATGAGGAGTTGCATAAAGGGTAGCTTAACACGTCCCGTACGGGCTACATTGATCAATGTAGTGCTGCACATGGAACAACGCACCGCTCGCCTTTGAAATGTATTTATTAAGAGTAAGGTACGCTGTTTCCCGGGAACGTTGTGTTGCTTGTCGCTTGTGGCAGTATTGGTGTACGTTTTGGTGTATTTCGTTTACGGGTACAGCTGTATTTGTGTGAGGGGTGCTTGTACTATGTGATAGTGTTTTGTACTCAGCCTGGGAGTTGCACAATTATGTTCTCTTTCAGGATTGAACATGTTAACTTAGACCTAGACCTACTTCAATAAAACCCATTTTATTCACACACTATACTAGTAGCACAGATAACACAACCCTCTTCAACAGATTATTGTAGAAGAGGTTAATGAAGAGTAAACACAAACACTGACTCATCTTGAACCCTGAGGCAGACAGTACAAGTCAGTCAATAGTTCTGTTGTTTTTAGCCTTATGATGGTGGTCTCACTCTGCGTCAAGATCACTCACTACTCTTTCTATTGCTTGCCTACATTAGAACTGCCATAAGTAAATACAAGTTTACATATAATGGTATATTGCTTTTACCTTATTTAATGTCATTAAGTCAAGGTCACTTAAGGGTAATAAAGTTGTATGTCATTAATACAATTGTTTTGTCATATATGTGCTTATCATCTTAATAAAACATACAAAATAACTGTGGTCATAATAATTTTATATCTATTCATAATTATTTGTAAATCCTTATATTTCTCAGTTTTGTTAACTTTTAATGTCAAATTGATTGCCGAAATAGAAATAAATTATAAATTAAAATACCTCATATCACTCAATAAGTAGGCCTTGTACCTACAATAAATAATAAAAATAAAATGTATACAGTAATTAATTTAAATATTTGTTTAAACATTTCAACAACTTATTTATAAGTTTATTTAAAATGTATTAATTTAAGCTATAATAAATGTGTCTAAGAGCACATAGAAGAATATTCATTGTGTTTTCAATAACGCAAACTAAGATTCCCACTCTGTACTGATGCATATTTAAGGTGCATCAGAACATGGGCTTGGACACAATGACATCACGCATCAAGCTAAGGAAGAGAGGCGTTTGAAGATAGGGGCAAGAGGGGTACTAGGCCTAGGATTTCAGTAAAATTTGATAAGAAAGGAAAGCAGCATACCTTTTTAAGTTACATACGTTGTATTACAACGTACGTTTGATTACTTGTTTTTTATATTTAAACTAAAATCAATGTTGACATTATGATCGACAAGTGATTACTTTGAATCATTTTTATAAATAACTTCTTGTATTACCATTTTTATTAACTCTAATTGTATTTCAGTTTTGGCTGCTTTTTGTTTTTGCAGATAGTACCCGTAATTTTTAACCCATAGTGGCATTTTTTTTTTTTTTTTTTTTTTTTTTTTTAAGGTTAAAAGATCATAAACAGTACATATTTATACAAAGAATAATGAGTTGAATTTCGTAGTGAAGGACATTTTAAGATTTCTTAAAACACCACTGAGTACCACTGAGCCTGTATGAGTGGACGGGTGGGTCAGTACCACTAAGCCTGTATGGGTGGGTCAGTATACTGTCAGTATAGTCCACATTACCTGTCACAGAGTAACTGTATATTGCTATTATTGAAGATTTGAAGGTTTTTACAAAAAATGCAACCACGCAAATCCTGACGTATGACACACTATTCTAGGGTAGAATTTTACACTGAATCAGGAAAGTTAAAGTCTATAATCTTTTTATTAACCCTACAAAATAAATTGATTCTTATTACATAATTAACTTAACCTTATATGTATTATTTACAAATTAAGTTTGTGTATTGATATAAAAAGGTTGCTGTCAACTTATGAGTGTCAGAAGTAGTCTGTATATGTAAAAAGCTGAAAATAATTAATTTTTATGAATGTTCAAAATAAATATATTTTTAATAATATTGAATAGTATTAATAGTATTGAAATCAAAACATATCGATTCAAATTATACTTTTAAATGTTCCTCACATTCTGAAAAGTCTTACTGCAAAATAGTATGTCCTGTATGATATGTTGTTGTATTGAAAAAAGTAATTTAATCATGTCTATCTGATTTTTGTAGAGGTTATACGTGATTGCATCTAATAACTCTCAAAACAAGTTCAGAGTGCTGAAAATCGATAGGCTTGAACCAAGAGGACTTTCTGTGATTGATGATAAAGTGGAGTACTCTCAGGATGAAATAAGAGAACTTATCACCATGATTGACACTGGCAACAGGGGTAGAGCAGGTGGCGCCTTAAGACCAGATGTTTCTGCTTTTGGCATAGTAGGTAAGAATAGAAGGAAAATTTGCTTCGTAAGAGTTGTTGCTATGCATAATGAGTTCAAGGCCCACCAACCCTGATCTGGAATACAAGGCATTTACCGGATTTTGCAAGTTTGAACATGAAATTAATGTTAATTTTCATTAAATTCATGTTCAAGCTAAAATAAACATACCACTGGACCAATCTGAGTCGATGGCATTTGAGAAGCGTGTCAGTAAGGATTTGGATGGGTCACCTCAATGTCGGCACTGGTGGCGCAGTGCTGTAACCCAGCTACATGGGGACAAAGTGTTTGGGAGATTGTAGGCGATAGGTTGGATGCTCGGTCCTCTTAATACTGGCATGGCGTACGCTTAATGCTTGCTATCGGCGTGGACACTACTAGAGAAGTCTGGGGTGTCCATGTTGGGTGGTAATCATTATACGGATGTTGTGTGGGGGAGATAACTGAGTATCAGGCTTGTCAATTAGCTGAAAATCAGACCAGCACTACGTGGTTCGGATTCCACGTAAAGCTGTAGGTCCCTTAGTTGCCCTGGCTGTTGGGCTATTAATAAATTGCCCTTTCTGAGGAACAGTTGAACTCAGTTAGTAACCAGACTACACTCATATAACCATTCATATTCGCCTTAAAATACCAACAATGTTGTGTCGGTGTCTCATATGTAATAATATAGTTTACAAGCATTTGGAAACCAACATGAAATAAAAACCAAGCAAATGAAAGGTTTAGTACGCTAAAACAACAATTCTAAAAACACATCTAAAGAGTTTGAAGTTGATAAATTGAAATGAAAATGAGTGTAGGAGCTTTCACACAATTGAGGAGCTGTTGTGTTTGGAGCCATGCTGTTTACATATTCAATATCCAATGCAATCATTGGTGATCATATCACCAAGCACTGTGGTAATTTAATATTTTGTATTAAATTCCTCGATGGTGGTAGGAATGACATGCGTTAAACCTTCCAAGAAAATTTATTACAAAATAATTTGTTCCTGCCAAATATATTATTTTTACTTTAATTTTTAACTATATAGATAGTATTAACTATTAACTTTTGTCGATAAAATTGTAAGGGTAAAACTTTTGAATAAATAACTTTGATTTAAAAATATTAGAATAGCACACTTTGAAAATGAACAGTGTTGGACTTGTGTAATATGAACATGTGCTTTATTTGAGACTAGCTGTACCCACCCGCTTCGCCGGTCATAATAATAAGTTTGATTTAGAACCTAATAGCTGAAAGAATTCAAGCATTTTTGCTTCTTCTACCAATATTAGATTTTTTAGGAGGCATGTCATAAAAAGTAAACTGCAAAACAAATAATTATTTATTTTTTATTTTCACGTTTCACCACATGTTTTAATTACCGAGGAAAAAAAGGTTAACACCAAATACAGATCACCTGATCAAGTAAGAGTAGTGTGTGCTACACTCTCAAGGTGAAATGTAGAACTACAATAAATCAAAACATATACAGTACTGTTTTAGTGAGAACTCCAATCTGCTTATGACATGTGAAACTACATTAAACCACACAGTCATATGTTTTTTGTAAACAATTCAGATTCTCCATTTGAATAACATGGGATCTTTAGGAGCCCGTGGGGCGGGACCCTGTGGACGGATCTGCATCAAACTTCACAGAAACCATCTCGGGAGTATACAGGACAACATCCTAAAGTTTCATGGTGATCGGTTGGATGGTTTGGCAGCGCATAAACTTCAAACATATATATATATATATATATACAAACATCCTCTTTTATAAATATAGATATGAAATAATTATAATAAATAAAATATATATAATCTATAAAAACCTAAATAAAATCTATTTAGGATTTGTGCGGTTCATGGAGGGATATTACATGATCCTGGTGACAGCAAGGCGGAGGGTGGCAGTTATAGGCTTGCACACCATCTACAAAGTGCAAGATACAGCAATGATCTACATACCTCATGAGAGTGTCCGTATGGCTCATCCAGACGAAGCACGCTACCAGAAAATGTTTCAAAGCATAGATCTTTCCAGCAATTTCTACTTTAGGTATGTTAAAAAAAAGGTAAAATTCGTCTTATTTTACCATGTGAAGTTAGGGCTAAGAAGCCCTCTCTAACACTTAATCTGAGGACCAACGGCTTAACGTGTCCTCCGACCATGGGAGCGGCAGAGAAAAAACTGTTATGGGTCATATCGGGAATAGAACTCGAACCGACTGCGAGGTAAGCCACCGCCTTAACCCCTTATCTATAGCCGCTCCCGTATGTTATGTTAGTAGAAATAATCATAACTATACCTTTAGAAAAAATAACCATCAGTTACTTATAATCGAAGAGGTGGATTCCAAAAGTGCTTAAGTCAATTTTTAACAATTTTTAGATATTGGTATTAAAATGTTCGTTATTACCAGCTGAACAATTTGAAAGAAGTTTTAGACCAAAAAGGCTTAAGTCCAATAGATCATAAGCATTACAAATCAGTAATTTTTTCCAAAACTGCTTTAGTCACAAGCATTTCTTCCAAAGTAGCTTAAGTCAGCTGATCAGTAATCTGCACATGCGCAATGGAGCTGCTCAGCTGTCATCTGTACTGGCAGTAACAGTTGAGGTTATGGTTGTTGGTAGTGTTGTTCTTGTGAAAGTTAACATATTAAAATGAGTTTAAATGACGATTTAAGTGACTTTCCCATGTCTGTTAGTGCCATTAACACTAATCGCAGTAGGAAACGTGAGAAGAATGAAGATATGTGGTTGAAAAATCGCAAAAAATTCGCTAGGAACAGCAAAGAGGCTCATTCAAAACCATGCGTTGCTTGCAACCACAAAGAAGGTGATGGGAAGTATTGTATGGCATATCTCTTGTCTTCTGAAGACGTAAGTAACTTCCACAATAAAATATTCAAATACCAAACGGCTGCTGAACAAAATAACTTTGTGTTTAAGTACATAATTAACCAAGAAGCTAAGCAGCATAGGCCTAGAAACAAAGACAATCCACGGTCACGTACTGTCACAAAGTACTTTATTAGACAGTCAAACGGTCGATTACTGAATGTCTGTAGTAAATCCTTCCTCTCTCTTACTACATTTTCTCCAAAAAGGGTAAATGTATTAGCTAAGGCTTTGAATGAATCAGGCGAGTGTCCTCCTGAAAGGTGTGGAGGTGCCAGGACTAACGTAAAGGATATAAACACAACAC
The DNA here is from genome assembly GCA_035578905.1 of Stictocephala bisonia. Classification (NCBI taxonomy): domain Eukaryota; kingdom Metazoa; phylum Arthropoda; class Insecta; order Hemiptera; family Membracidae; genus Stictocephala; species Stictocephala bisonia. Next base: position 10,257 of record JAQJVL010009402.1, read on the forward strand.
AGTCAATGGTTGATTACATTAATACATTAAAGTGCTCCGAAAGCCACTATGGCCGGGGTAAGAGCACCCGTGGTTATCTTAACCCTGAGCTTTCGATAAAAAAATTGTGGCGTTTTTGGAAGGAGAAGCAAAAAGAACAAAATAAGCCACTTGCATCTTATTCAAAGTTTTTTAAGGTGTTTCAAAGTTCAATTTGAGTTTTTCCAGTCCCAAAACAGACGTTTGCTCGTTTTGTGACCTTACCAAAAGTCAAATCAAGTCTTGTAAAGACCTTCATGAAAAATCTCGCCTTATGACTACATATAGGCTTCACAAACTCAGGGCCAAAAAATTTTTTGAGCTTTTGAAAGCAACAGAGACTGATGTAGTCAAAGTTTCGTTTGACATGGAACAGAACCAGCCTCTCCCAAAATTAAGGGTTAGTGAGGTATTTTATGCCCGACAAATATGTGTTTTTAACCTCACTTTTGTGTTAATGCAAGACACGCAAAATCCTGGAAATACGTTCGTTTACACATGGACTGAAAACCAAAGTGCTCGAGGCTCACATGAGGTAGTTTCAGCATTAAATGACTTCTTGTGTCATTTGGAAGAGATTTACAAAGACGTTCCTGAAAATTCCTTGACACTCAAAACTATTCTCTGACGCATGTACCGGACAAAACAAGAACCAGAATGTTATGGGATTTTTACTTCATTACGCACAATCCTCCAGGGCCTTTAAGAAAATAGTACATTATTTCCCAATAAGGGGGCATAGTTATATGCCTCCAGACAGAGTCTTTGGACGTTTTGAAAAGCAGTTCAGAACAATGGAAACTATAACGACACCAGAAGAATACCACAAGGTTTTCGCTTCTTCTGCCACTGTGAAAGTGTTAGGGAAAGACTGGCTTCTTTTTGATTACATGGAGGCTGCAAAAAAAGTGTTATTGAAAAAGCTTCCTTTTTTGATGCGGGAACAAAGAGTTTTTATGTTTTCAAAGAACCTTAAAGTAACTGTGAAAGCTAGCAACACCTACCGTGGTGATTTTAACAAATTCAAAGTTGTTAAAAAAGGATGTTCACTTAATGTTTACAGTTCAGTCACTTCCTCGTCGCTAGTCAATCATGTCAGTGAAAAAAAGAAAAGGGATGTAGAAAAACTTATACCTTGTCTGAATAAGCACAACACTTCTACAACACAGCACTCACTCATGTGCAAGATGGTGATGCGGATAACAACATAGTCGTCTATGATGAACAAGAGCTGTTTATCTAAAAACTTCAGTTAAAAATGTTGACTTCTCAAGTAATGAAGCCGTTTATTTAAATACTGTGGTTAACATTTCAGTTTATTTCTTTACATTATCTATAACCCATTTTCAGTATTAGTTTACTTTATTTAAAAAACCACATAGTTTATATAACAAAACTCTCTTTAGAATATGGCGAAGAAAACCATTTTTTGTTATATTAATCTTACTTTATAATACTTCGTGTTTTTATTATTTTGTTTTCATGTCAATTAAAAATATTTCTATATATTTATTGTTTTCCTTTATTAGGCCTACCATTGATATTTTTAAAAAAATATGTAAAATAAAGAAAACTCTGAGCACACACCTAAAATGTACATTGTAAAAATTGTATTGTTTTTTCCAAAAAAGCTTAAGTCACTGACTTAAAAACTTTTGGAAAAAATTCACACTTAAAACTTTTTTTTAAAGGAGGTTTTAGGTATAAACTTTACTTTTACAGTGTTAAAACAACAAACTTTATAGCAGTTTCCATGCCAATTTTTATCCATCAGATAAAAATGATAAAAATAATTTTTTTATGCTAATAATAATCCATCAGATAAAAGAGATAAAAATCTCTCTCTCTTGTCACCAGACCAGCTCCCATTTACCTTTTAAGACATGTTCGAAACGTACTTTTGTCAACAAACATTTTTTAGGGGAAGCTCAAAAACCTCCCAAAGTCCCTTGGACACTCTATCTCGAAAAAGAGCTGGGAAACGGCATACGAGCCTCAAACTACTGCATCAAAACATCAGAGGTCTGATGAGCAAAGTTGAAGAATTAGAAGTACTCATTTCCGATGAAGCTCCAGATCTACTATGTTTAACGGAACATTTTCTGAAAGGCGATGAGGTTGAAAACTCTATAATTAATAATTACTCATGCATAGCATCCTTTTGTAGGTCAGTCATGAAAGGTGGAGGTGCAGGCATATGGTGTAGGCCTGGCGTACGATGTGAGCCTCTGGACAGTGTTCAGTTTGGTGAGGAGGGTGTCTGTGAGCTTGCTGCAGTTTCCATAGTAATTGGAGAAAATACCAAAATATTGTTGGTAGCAGCCTACAGACCACCTTCACACCGACATGATGAATTTCTGGACCTAATTACTGAATGCCTTAATAAATACGCAAACCGTCATAACACCTCTGTAGTCATGGGTGACCTAAATATAGACCTCTCTAGCCACACCTTTGCTGCTCAAAAACTTGTGTCCACGATGGCTTCTTTTGGCCTATTCAATATTGTTGAGGGCTATACTAGGGAAGCGCAGGGATCGCAAAGTCTCATTGACCATGTATTTACGAATGGAGGTAATGTTGAATGCTCAGTGATCACTTCCTGTTTGTCTGATCACTATGCCCAAGCAGCTAAGTTAAATTTTAATATTTCGCAACCAGTGTCTGAACCTCTATTTCATTACATTAGATCGTTTTCTGACACAAATGTGTGTCAATTCAATTATCTTATTTCTAAAGAGAACTGGAATGATATGTATGCTGCCACTGACTTAGATAACAAGTTTGACGCCTTCATGCTCAATGTACAGCACGCATTTAGTGTCTCATTTCCAAAAAAACTTAAAAAAGGTGATAAACAAAGGTAAGGGGAAAGTGATCCTGACCGATGAAGTATCGATGATAAAAACTCAGATTACTGATTTATATAAAAGAGTTAAAGATCTTGACTCATCGCATTTCCTGAACTGTTATTACAGAAGGCTGAAATACAAATACAGATGTAAGATCGAGAAATCAAATCGGCAAAAAATATCCATAAAATAGAAACATCAGAAAGTAGATCAAAGGCCATTTGGGACATAGTAAATAACAAAAGAAAATCAAAAAAGGCGTATAAACCAGAAATTGTTATTGAAGACGATGAGGGCAGACTAGTGAGTGCACCTGGTGATATTTGTAACATCTTTAGTGAGTTCTTTGCTAACGTAGGGAAAAACATCAGACCCACATTTAAAAAGCATGACCACTTTAAAACATCTGATAATAACTATGCAGGTTCCCTTTTTTTATACCCAACAACAGAAGAAGAAATTAACAGTATTATCAATGATTTAAAAAACAAAAAGTCTTCAGGAAATGATGAGATATCCTCTATTTTATTAAAAAAAATTTCAATACATTTGCTAAAGCCCCTGTGCCATCTAATTAATTTTTCCTTCACATATGGAGCATTCCCTAAGTGCTTAAAAGTGTCAGTTGTAAAGCCAATATTTAAAAAGGGAAATGCGAAGGTTTGAAACAGTTATAGACCTATATCAATAGTATCAGTTTTCTCTAAGGTCTTTGAAAAAGTGATGCTGATCCGGTTATGGGAATTCCTAGAACATAACAATATTATATGGAAAAATCAACATGGATTTATGAAGGGTAAATCTACAGTAACTGCTATGTTTAGTTTCATAAACGACATAGTACAAGATCTTGATTCTGGACATCCTTCAGCAGGATTATTTTTCGACCTGAGTAAGGCCTTTGATACAGTCAACCACAATTTGTTGCTATTAAAGATGAGTGACGTGGGCATACGTGGTGTAGCATTGGATTGGATCGCCTCGTACCTACAAGGTAGAAAACAGTATGTGGAAATAAAGTCAGTAGATAGTGCTAGGTATGTACGCCCCTACTCCTCAGTAGAGACCTCCATCGTGAGAGGAGTGCCTCAGGGCTCCGTTTTGGGCCCTGTTTTATTTCTTCTATATATGAACACTGTTCCCTCGTGTGCATCCATGACCAGACTTTCCTTATTTGCTGACGACACCTCTCTTTCAGTTTCAAGCCCCAACGTGGATCAATTGGAACGAGTTGCTTTTTGTGAGGCCAATAATTTAATTCAGTGGTTTGATGATAACTTACTCTCTATAAACTCTGATAAAACCCGACTTATGAACTTCTGCTTGACGAAAGGGCGAGCTAAAGGTTTCAGCCTACTTGCAGATGAAACTGTGGTTCATCCGACACCGAGTGTCAGATTTTTGGGTTTAGTCTTAGACGAAAATCTCACGTTTTATGATCACATTGAAAGTGTTTCAAAAAAACTTACTTCGGGAATTTTTGTGTTGCGTAATTTACGTAATACTGCAAACACCGAAGTTCTTCTATCTGCGTATTACGGGTTTATCTATCCCCACTTAGCATACGCTATACCTATTTGGGGGTACGAAAACCAAAAAACCCTTTTTTTATTTAAAATTCAAAAATGGGCTCTAAGAATAATTTTTTCTCTGAAAAGACACCAGTCCTGCAGGGACTATTTCCGTAAGTCAGGTATCTTAACCCTACCGTCTATCTACATTTTGGAAACACTAACTTTTGTCAAACGTAATCTTCCGAAATTCATTGTCCCAGTAAAAACTCCATACTTCTTGCGTAACTCTAACAATCTTGCAGTTCCAAAACACTCTACATCTTTTTTCAAAAAACATCTGTTTTATAATGGAATAAAACTATTCAACCATCTACCTTGTTCACTCAAGTTGGAATCAAACCTCTTAAAATTTAGAAAACGGCTGAGGGACCATCTAGTAAATCTCTCATGTTACAGCGTCCGGGAGTTTTATAATAAGGAATTTTGAACAACACTGTTAAATACAGAGTAATTATTTGCATACAGATATGAACTATGTTATTGTTCTTATTAATTAACATTATTGTTTTAAGAGTGTAAACTTTCTCTACATAAGTATATAGCTGTTAGTATTAAGTATTAAGAACTGTTATTGATTATAGTATACAGTATTTGACTTGGCTAATACAAACTGTTTTGTCAATTTGGCTAAATAAAGTGATTTGATTTGATTTGATTTGATCAGTAGAGGTTGAACATATTATTACAGTTATAAAAAGTTAGTTCCTGTAAAATTTCCTTTTTTGACTTAAGCACTATTGGAATCCACCTCTTTAATTGCAATATTTACTTTATAGATCATGTTTTGAAGATATAGGTTTAAAGATAACAATTTTTAAACTTAAGGTAGCCTGAAATTCAAAATCAACATTTCAAAATTAAGTATTTTGTAGATATAGATAGTATTTTGTTTTTTATTTAAATAATAATCAATAAATTGAGAAGTATATATTGTGGACCTTTGTTAAAAGTGTGTATTTGCAAAGTCTCCATACAACTGAAGTGGATCTGTGTATTGGCTGTAGCTAAGTGGCTAAGACAAAACATGAAAAACAGGCGTTCTCGGTTTAATACCCAATGAGATAACTTTACTTTTTCTTCTGTATCTGTAGTTTGGAAGTCACGCCTAGCTGTTGAACTCAGATTAACAGCTAGATAGGGCTATTAAGTCTCAACTTTACCTGTGGATAAACATTCTTTAACATCAATTATTACTTTAAATGTTAAAAACTGAAATGTTGTCAACAATTGAACATTTGGGGTTAAACAATGTTTTATTAACATGGCCAAATAATCTAACGTTTAGTGGTCTTTAATATATAGTTAACATTTATGGCTATGATTTACTCAAATTCTCCAGGTCACTATCGCTACTCTTACAACTTCAGAAATATCAACTATCACCTTAAAACTTCTCTCACTTTACATGAACTAACTAATTTAATCAACCAACCTTTGGATATGAACTAA